>JAVTVY010020591.1:0-71585 GCA_036873755.1 Hanleya hanleyi
CCGACTGCATCGGGGTTCCACTGGTAATTTCCCGGCGATAATTTCCAATTCTGTCGTAAAGAACCTCGGCTGGTTGCTTTGGAGGACAGGCGACTGAAGTTGTAGGACGATTTTCGTCACCGAATGACGCACCGGGTTCCATTTTCAAACATTTTGGAAGTGGGGGTGCGAGAGCACCACTAATATTATCCAATAGTTTGAATTGTTCTCTTTGATACCGATGAACTGCATTACTGCGATGTTCACTGATGTGTGAGACCGCTTTGTCCGAGAAACCGTCATTGTAGAGAGTGGTACAGCATGTAACCCGACCGGAATGGTTCGAAATTACACGTCCCTCGGTTGAAATGCCGGCTTTTTCGTAGAACTTTTTGAACATGGTACTGACTTGCGATTGCGTTAGCTTACCGGCACTGAACCGTGGATACTCCCCGCGTGCAGAACTTGTCTCCGCCAAAGGTTTCCGGTATAGCGGTCCCTTCCCTGGTATCAGTGATAAATAAAGCTCGTACAATTTCACCAAACATCTGGAATTGTTCGGCTGTTCGTAATGGATCACAACGTTTGGCGAAATATTTCTGTGTTTTAGCCCACCTTGAACATTTTTTGATATTCTAGGGGTGTATTTCACAAACTTCGGTTTTTTGTCCGCATCCACTCCAACCTCAAACTGCTCAGCCTGTACAATTTTATGGCCCTCCATTCCACGAAATCCGAAACTTTTTCCGTTGTAGAAGAAAATAGCGGTTGATAACCCTTCCGCCGTCTCCATAGAAAAGACGCCAGTGTCCCACATTTTTTCTTCGTCGTCTGCCGTTACGGGGTCGCTGGACTTCTTGTTGAGGCCGATTCCCTGGGCGGTTAGTTCCTTCATTTTCGAATCGATAACCTGTCTGAATCCTGCGAAAGTCCGATCATCGTCCTTGAAGAAATATATGTCAGGTCTGTCACAGTCAAGGCGCAGGTAACGTTGTATAGCCGCTGTGATCTGTGTCACTGTATTTGGTGGATAAACTGTCCCATCCTTTCTTCGGATTTCGACGAATGAAGCGCTGCATCCAAAAATTCAGACCCTCGTTCGACAGTAAATTCATATCCTCAGGGATGACACCTTAGCTTTCAAGGAATGTTTGCGGCTGATTGTTCCGATAATGTGCCCAATCTTTCCAAATATTTTTGGCCCAGTTGTTATTTTGGCGCGTTTTGAGTGGTACGCCGCTCCTTTTCTGATCAGCCAACTGTTTTTCGCTGACTGGTGCACCGAATCTTCCTTGATCGACATTTTCCACTTTAAACAAAGTCTGCGTTGGTATATTCATGATCTGAGAGGCACTCATGGTTTCACCATCGCCGAAGAAATCGTATTTCAGGTCAAAAATGGAATCAGTGTCCGAATCATCAAATAATGAAAGATCCATTCTGCAATATTACCTGCCACCTCAATCGTCAGAGATACTCGAAAAGACTGATCTTATTCGATTGATTGAAATTGTAGTTTAAGGGCCGCTTCCCATTCGGATTTCGCGGCCCATCAACTCAATGTTTTATTTGAATTTCGCGGTACATTTCTTTGTTTTTTGAATATCTTTTCCATCGTTAAATATATAACTAAATAAATGAATAAATAAATAAATAATAAATAACAATGAGAGATTAGTAGGAGATATAAATAGAAGTAAATAAAAATTGCTATGTACAAGTTCGTATGTCTCTTTCTGGTTTTTGGTTAAGTTATACTGATAGATATGAGTTCACTGTAATCGCGTGGATGATTCCTTTGTCTTGGTACCCCTTTGTACGTACAAAGCCGTCCAGAAAAAACTGGGAGAACAATGGGCGTATTCAGGGCTTTTCGATTCGACTTCCCTAACGACGCCCTTGGAAACAGGGTGGGTTCTTCCAGAAATCTGTGCCTGTAACAATTGCTTGGAGTGTGTATAGGGGCACAGAACGGCAGGTCTACGTCCTATATTGCGTGAAAGTCAAAGGATCACATTCTGTGTTAAGGCGTTAGTTCGGTGTCATCTATGGGTAGCGTGTAGGTGTGGTTTAGGATTTGGTGTTCTGGTTGTTCAGTTTGGTGACATCTATGGGGTAGCGTGTCTGGCGTGGTATAGGGTTGAGTATTCTGGTTCTGGACGTTCTTATGGACCGACGCTGATGATCTTCATCATGTTCATCTCCATTTCTGAAAGTATATAATGAAAAAGTGTGTAGTATTTAGTATTCATTTTTGTGAGTGACATTATTCGTGTGCGTGGTTGTTTCTTGGATGTGTGCTACTGATTTATGTCCTTGATTATTGAATTGGTAGCGGCCTTTGAGTTTTAGAGACGAATGTGGTTACCGGCCCACACGGAACATGGTATCTCCGGTGCCCACATTGCCTATATTTTATTCCAAAAGAGAAATTTTGGCCAATATTGTCGCAGGGATGTTGATTGGTCTTGGCCTCCGATTTTCGAGACTAATGTGGCAACCGGCCCACACGGAACATGGTATCTCCGGTGCCCACATTGCCTATATTTTATTCCAAAAGAGAAATTTTGGCCAATGCTGACATAGTTAGTGATGCGCATGCACGGGGGTAGTGTTAGACACTGGAATAATAGCCAGCAGTTTTGATAAAATTTATTAAGGACTTGAATACCTGTTTTCTAACGGGGGGCTTAGGATTTAATATCTTATTCCCGCCAAACCTGTGTATTTATAGCCAATTATAAATTATAGCCAATGAAAACTGTTCTAAGTTAGTTAGATTATTAAGTGTTTTCTTATTGGTTAAGAGGGGGCGGAGCGAACGCAGTGAGCGCAGAACCAATTGTGAAAATAGAATCATAAATGTGCATGCAGTATGATCAGTTTTATTTCCGGAAAAACGTCCAGAACGCATCTCCGGCTATCTAGGACCCCGGAGCTTCCTGGGCCTAGGCGGCCCCTGGACCCCCGCCTGTTGGGCTGTGATAGTGGTCCCCAACTTTCAATTACGTTCCGACGCTACTGGGTTAGCCGACGAGGTATATAGGCCCAAAGCGTTATTATTGTGTTTTCAACATGACAAAGAGAATAAAATATAATACTGAATTTTGACAAATGACGTGTTAGTTTAATTGTTGGAAATCGCTCAGAATGCATCTCAGGCCATCTAAGGTCTCAGAGCTGTATAATATAACCCTAAATCTGCATACATTATGTTCAGATTGAATTCCTGGAAAACGCTTAGAACGCATCTCCGGCGATCTAGGACCCCGGAGCTTCCGGGGCCT
The DNA here is from genome assembly GCA_036873755.1 of Hanleya hanleyi. NCBI lineage: Eukaryota > Metazoa > Mollusca > Polyplacophora > Lepidopleurida > Hanleyidae > Hanleya > Hanleya hanleyi. Next base: position 3,267 of record JAVTVY010020591.1, read on the forward strand.
AGGCGGCCCCTGGACCCTCGCCTAAAGTGCTATGATAATCGACCCCCTTTGAAAAATCCTAGGGGGATGCTATTCCACCAAGCGCCTCCACTCAAAGTTTCTCAAATTTGGCGATACATATCGCATGCTGATAGCAAAATACGAACGTAGCGTGCAAGATCTATGGCGCTACGTTTCGCAACTTGTGTCTAATTCCGCTTAACCCGGGGCTAGGGGCCGTATGAACCCATGTACTTCAAGATCCGCATGGTACTCATATGAACAGTCACAATCAAAGCTTGACTGAGATACATCATTCTTTAGATGACGACTTTACAACGAATATTATGGATTAAGAATCAGCGATACGGATTTGATATTTTTGGAACATCATGATGTCTTGCCGGCATCATTGAAAACTGTTGACCGCTTCTCTCTTGCAGGAAACAAGCTTATGCTTATGTATACTATGATTGTCTTTTTGAATTTGGTGCTAATACTGTTATATGGAATATGGAATAGGTATATATGTGTTATATGTGTTGTAATTTGGATTATGGACGCGGATATTCTCTAATGGACGACGGCTGGATTATGAATGACGGACTAGACGCTTGTAATTTTGGAATTTTAGGAATCTCCATGATCTACATCATTCCTGGCATACATCTATATCACAGTGAACAATATACATATTCTTGATCAGAAAAATAATTCATATGGCTGATATACTTAACTCTACATATCAACAGTTAGAATTCATTATAAAAAAAATATCAAATCTATCAGTACAATCAAGACTACCAAAAGACATCACAATTAACACTCATTCTCAGAGTATGTCATTAAAATCAACCCATTATCAAAAAACTGTATTTCTTAGACTTATCTTAGGCCAACATAACCAGAAGAATGTCATCACAATCAACAAACTCATTACAATCTAGAATAGGGCCTATGCCATTCCATTAAAAAATCAAAATACTTAAAGTAATGATGTCGGATTTACTTGCATCAGAGGGATTTATCAGGTGGTGTTGTACAACCTACATGCTGAATTATAAGACACGAAATAATGAAGGGCTGCAGATCCACGAAAACTGATTTATGGCGCACCAAATTTGGTACATTGGCTTATTTTCGTATTTTTATGCACTTTTCGGTGCATATTTTCTTTTGTTACAAAAATAGGACACCTTTAACTAAAACCGATTTTACAGTACAGTGCGGAAAAGACTTCACACTAGTCGCGATGAAATAAAAACAAAAATACGTGTCAGGCGCACCTACTTGTTCAGGGCTCCGCGTTAAAAACGCGAGAAAGAAAAAACACTTTTTCTACTCGTCAAAAACGCGCGCACCAAAAATATTTTAATAACCGAATCGAACCGCGAACGAAACGAGTATAAACATTAATGTAATTGCCTCTGAACTGATCCCCGCCATCGGTTGTCGACTGAAGAACGCTTCACACAAAATTCACACCCGTTGAGAAATCGCGTGCATATTTCCCGCCTGTCTGGTCGACGCGCTGAAAACAGTTCGCCTGGCGTCGATGTCTTTCATGACCGCGTCGGAGATAAAACGCGGAAAATTCTCAGTCGGGACTATCTTTAATTGACGCGGGTGAGTAGTCGCGTTAGACACGCGCTACAATCGCGTCACACGTGAAGTCTTTGATGCACTGTACTGTAGCTATTTTGAACAACAAATAATTCTGAAACATTCAGTCTAAATATGATTTGGGTTAAAGGTGACATAATTTTGCACCCAGAGAAAATGTCGACTGTAAAATGCACAGGAAAGTGCAAAATAAGCCAATACCAGGATACGGTAGGTTTGAACCACTGTTAGTCTGGTTGTGTTTATGTGTGGGCCTTTTTATTCTTCATCTGATAATTCAGAGTGTAGACTGTAAGAAATTGTTAAATTGGCGCTTTTTAGACAAAAATTAGCCCAATAGCTGTGTGTATCAATACCGCATTGAGGACGATTCCCTATCTAAAGCGAACACCACCTTTGTGATCATAAAATAAAAGTTCCATGGATCCGTTGTCGATGGACCGTGGAGAATGATTATCCTTCCCGCCATAACAAATGATACCGGATAAAATAGAAGGGAAAGGCAAATTTTAAAAGAAATTGCAAAGATAAAATTTACTGTGATAATGTCCCAATTATCACGTTCAATGCACAAGCTACAATGCATTGCTAATGTGTATATGACTATCAGATGGAAGAAAGGTTATTTTTTATAAATACTGTGAGCGGCATTGAATGAGACAGGAGATCAAAACTACACATGTACAGAAGAAAAAAGACAAAAGTGATAAGAGAGTAGGGTTTACCCTAGGTAAACCCAACAAAAACTGTACTGGTATTTAGCAAACTCAGCACTATCAACAAATACATCACAATCAACAAGTTTGTTATCAAAGTCTCAGCACTATCAACATACTCGTGTTCTCCCAACTCCAGGACTGTCACCACAGTCAACAAACATCACTATCAAACAAGATTATGTCATCAGTCTAGTCACTATCGAAATACAGTTCTCCCTACTCCAGGACTGTCACCAGTCAAAAAACATCACTATCAAACAAGCTTTTTTATCACAGTCTGGACACCACGAAAATATGGTTCCCTACTCCAGGACTGTAACCACAGTCAACAAACATCACTATCAAACAACCTTATGTCATCACAGTCTCGACACCGTGAAAATATGGTTCCCTACTCCAGGACTGTCACCACAGTCAACAAACATCACAATCAAACAACCTTTTGTCATCACAGTCTCGACACCATGAAAATATGGTTCCCTACTCCAGGACTGTCACCACAGTCAACAAATATCACTATCAAACAACCTTATGTCATCACAGTCTGGACACCATGAAAATATGGTTCCCTACTCCAGGACTGTCACCACAGTCAACAAATATCACTATCAAACAACCTTATGTCATCACAATCAACCCACACATCACCATTAACATACTGTCCTCACTACAAGAATGACATCACAATGAGCACACACATTACAATCAAACATTAACTCACAATCAACAGATTCAGCACTTTCAAAATATTGTCCTTGCTAACAATAAACTCATTAAAAACAAGGTTGCCATCACAATCAACAGTCCATCAAACTACCGTCCTGACTATACCAATGGTGTCACCAAAATCAACTCTCATTACAATCAAGCCATCAAGACTAAAAAAGCTCTGCATATGAAAATACTTTTCTTACTGCAAAACGAAGGGTAATCAAAATCGCGCATCAAGAAAGTCTCACTAATCAACAGATTGTCATTACAATACAACTACAATATATCAAGTACATATATCAAATGGACTAGAATAATCACATTGATCAATATTAAGTGGACCAGAATATCAATATTCAAACCATGTTTGTTCAACTCTCATTACAATCAAGCCATCAATACCAGCATTATAAAAAATACTTTCTTTATGGCAGAAATACTGGTCATGAAAATCACACATAAAAAAAAATCACTACTCAATAGGTTGTCTTCACAATAAAATTACCATCAGGTACATGTATATTAAGTGGACTGGGATAATCAATATGATCAATATTAAGTGGACTAGAATATCAATTATTCAAACCATTTGTTTCTTCAAGACAAGCTCAAAATAAAGATGTTTTAGATTCCTAAAATAGGCCCTTCAGGAATTTTGCTTAGTGGGAATTAGTTTGGTATGGTAAAAATGAAAATTAATCGGGCTGAGGGGTAATGAGTAAGATTTTACTGAGCTTCGGTTATCCCCTCTCCCCCACAAAATTGCGTTAACTAATACATATTATGGATCACAGAAATATCGCAAAAATACATGTATAAACTATATAATCATATGATTAGCACGGCATTTTTACATCAGAGTTTTTTAATTGAATTGAATTTTTATTCACCAATCAAAAGAATATGTACATACAAAAAATATGGTATAAATTATTACAAAATATGTGCAAACAATATAATCTGCATGCAACACAATAAAGTGATTGACGGGAATAAAACCCCAGGGGGCTTGGTCTATCCCTATAGGACAAGTGGGTAGTATTTATATAAATGTATATATATATAAATATGTAGTGTATAATACACATTTCTAATTTACTTTATAACATAGGGTGATTAGTGAATATTAGCTCTCTGTTGATTTTTTAAAAAATAATTATATCGTTACAGCCTTAGTTGCGATAATGGGGTTCAGATTTCCAGTAGATATATTTTTAGTTTGGATTTGAATAACGAGGTAGATTTCATACATTAGATCAGAGAAGGTAGTTTGTTCCACTCTCGAGGTCCTGTAGTTTTTGTGGTATAATATGACCAGTTTGACTTATAGATGGGTCGGTAGAGGTTCAAATTCTGGCTCCTAGTTTGGTAACGGTGTACATCTGATTGTTTCGTAAAGTAATTTTGGAAGCTTTTTGGTAGTAATTTTGGGTGGTGCATAAATTTATGCACCATCAATAGACATGCGTACATATTTAATTTGGGTAGTGGTAGAATTTTCAATTTTATAAATAATGGTAATGTAGGGTCTAGCTTTTTAGATAGTTATCACTCGCAATGCTCGTTTTTGCAACATGATAAGCGGACTCAAATGAGTTATATATGTATTCCCCCAGAGAAGGTTACAGTAGGACAAATAAGGGAATATCATTGCGTAGTATACTATGTATTTCTTATTTATTGAATTTCTTAAGTAATTAATGATTCCGGTATTTGGTGAAATTTTATTACAAATATAATTTATGTGTGATTTCCAGTTTAGTTCCTCGTTGAAAAAGACGCCGAAAAACTTAAATTTACTGACACGTTCAATTTGATGTCCAGAAATAGCTAATTCAACATTATAAATTGATCGCTTTTGGCTATTTGGCCTAATGATAATATACTTTGTTTTCTTTATATTCAGTGATAGACGGTTACAACAGATCCAGTTATGTATTTTATGTAATTCTTCCGACATGATTTTAATGGTGTCAGCAAGGTGTTCAGAAGAATATACAGTACTGGTATCATCAGCGAAGAGAATAATTTTAAGTAAGTCTGTAGATCTATTCAAGTCGTTTATGTATATAAGGAAGAGTATTGGACCTAGAATTGATCCCTGAGGAACCCCGATTTCAACTGGTAAACAATTTGAGGAACTGCCGTTATAGACTACAGTTTGTGACCTATTTGACAGATAACTGCGAAACCAACTGATCGACTGGTCACGAAAACCATAATGATCTAGCTTAGAAAGAAGAATATTGTGACGGTGTCGAAAGCTTTGGATAGGTCTAAGAATGATACAATGCTGAAATTTTTAGATTCTTTTGCAGATGCGAGTATATCATACAAAGAACACGCAGCCATGGATGTAGAGTGGTTGGCTCTAAAACCATATTGATTTTTTGAGATTACTTCATTAGCTTCTAAAAATTCTGTTATCATCGTAGCAGCAAGTTTCTCAAGTATTTTGCTAACACACGGTAAGATAGATATTGGCCTATAGATCGACAGGATTGATTGGTCTTCAGATTTAAATATGGGTGTTATTTTAGCAGATTTGCAGACGTCAGGGACAATACCAGAGGAAAAGGAAAGGTTCATAATTAATGTAAGAGGCTCGGCGATATGATCAGACACTAATTTCACAAGTGACATCCGGATATCATCTAACCCAGGTGCGGCGAATTTCATATTCATTATTGTAGTTTTTACAATTTGCGGGGTTACTGGAGAGAAATGGAAACCATTAGGAACTCGAGTATCAAGATACGTTCTGAAACTGGTGTCAGTTTTAGGTATTTCGGAATCTAGCCTTGATGCTATTGTACGAAAATACTCATTAAATTTAATGGCAATTGTTTAATTGTCAGATATTTCTTCGCCGTCGACATGAAATGTCTTTGGCATCTGAGTTGATTTGTTTCTGTTCATCAGTTGGTTTATTGTTTTCCAGGTGCCCTTTATATCCTGATTGGTTTTATTAAATTTCAGATCGAAATATTGCTTCTTAGATGTACGTATGATGTGGTTTAATTTATTTCTGTATATTCTATACTGATTATGGATAGTTCCATTATGTCCAGCAAGACGTAGTCGGTCGAGTCGATTCTTTTCATGGATCGAGTTTAAGATCGCAGGTGTGATCCACGGTTTTATGATTTTTTGTTTAGAGGCTGTAATAGTTGTCAGAGGGAAGCAATCATTATATATGTTTGTAAATTTTATAACTAAGTTTTCCAGGGTCAAGCTGGGGTCAGTGCCATCGTGCTCATTTTCATTCCAGTCACTGTCCTGGACTGTTTGTATAAATCTTTCCTTTTGTTCATTTGTAAATTTGCGGTACGTGATACTGTGTTTAGCTGGTGTACAGCTGTAACTGGTTTTCAGAATATGGAAAACTGGGAAGTGGTCAGTGATGTCAGTTAGGAAAATACCGGATAACAGATTTTCCTGGTGAAAGTTAATAAAGACGTTATCAATTAGAGTTGCTGAGCGGGATTGGACTCTTGTCGGTTTAGTAATTTGGGGAAAGAAATAATGGGATTTCAGTGTTTCAAGAAATTCCTTGGTTGGCCCGTGTTGATCGGTTTTAAAAAGATCGATATTAAAATCACCCATCAAAACACACTTATTTTTTTCGATATCTTTTGATTTGAGGAGAGAAAGTAGATGACTATTGAAATTATTTACATTTTTTCCCGGGGGTCGATAAAATAAGCCTACCAGGTATTTCGTATCTTGAAAGGTTAATTCAAGAAAAAATGATTCATATTCTCCATTTTCGTCGACTTGTGAAAGGTCATCTCTTATTTTAGCAGATTTCATATCATTGTCAACGTAAAAAATTAGTCCACCACCCCTTCTCTTTGTTCTCGAGTATCAGAGTATTAACAAGAATAGAACAAATTATAGATTTGTTGTCATAAAATATATGTAAACACAGGGACTGAACACAGAGGTTACTCTAACTTATAATGTGACTTTGTTTCAATGGAGACGGGTACAGAAAAAGTTTAACATGGAGGAAGGTTTCATTTTTTTTCTTCCTCCCTTTGGTTCTTGGCCATAAACTTCAATTCAAATTTTTCATATTTGGTGGACTTCTTTCCACCAGAAGGTTGTCTTACAATATACTGTTGCATAAATCCTAACAGCTGTGAGTATATTCGAGGAAAATGCAAATCAAATGCATAATATGTCGCCAGCAGACTCACAAAACCTGACTTGACGTCGTTTTCTTCACACTTGTAGATTCTTACACCGTCGACACAAACATACATATAGCCGATATTTTGCCCGACTCCATGCAGATATGAAGATGAGGTGGATCATTTGGAGTCGACTTGATCACTTTATCTGGGACATCAGTCTCCTGGAAGACAAAAACAGAGTTCTTACATCAAAGGAGGACAAATTTCAGGTCTTGCAATGGCCGTTTTAGACAAATGTCTTAAAGTATGCTTTCTCTCTTTAATATTCCCACATAATAAAACACGCTTAAAACGCACAACTGCAGAAAATATTCTGTCAATATTCAGCTCTGCTTGTTCAGAATTGGGCTACTGCAGAAGAAATTAGAAAAAAATGTCAATCAGACTGATTGTCGTGTACGTCAATCATTGTCGAAGAGAAATGTTTGAAATTGTCGCGATTGGCTGATTATGCGAAATCTCGTAGAATATCGGCGAACACTTCGCACGAATTTTTCATAGCATTGAAATTGCCATTGAAATTGCGGAAAAGTACAAACCTTAACAACTGTCCAGCAAGGACGGCTTTTTTCTCCCTTGCCCTTGTCAATTTTGTCACTTAATGAAGAAACTTCACATTCTTAAGGTCCCGTTCATCTATGTATCCTATCTGTCAAAAGAAACAAAATTATGTCGAGCATACCTACTTTATTTATAGAAGTATAACCCTGCCCCCCTCAGTACTCACCAAAGGCATGGGAGCAGTCTCCTGATGTTTAATCATTGGCTCTTATGAGATAAATTGAGGGCAGAATACTAGTATTTGACAACTGGAAATATAAGTTCAAATTCGGCTCTACATCAATATCTTAAAAATGTAGATATGAGAATTAGAGACGAAGATGTTGCATGTGACTGAAATCTACATTGTAAAAAAATATATTGTTGTAATTCTCAAGTTCAAACATTACACTACATTCTTTTCCAAAGGTTTTCGACACCACGTGAAGGTTCGAGTCCCATGACCAGTCCAAAGTCGCCATCCATAGTCGCAAATTCCTTCACCCAATCAAATATTTCATCTCGTCCAGAATCTATTAAACATGAATTGTAGGCAAGCACCTAAAAGGTGCGTGGACCCCTCAGCCTGTTTGTTTTAGTCAAGTAGGATCAGGGCTGCATTCCGAAAAACGTATGGGCACCCAAAACTCAAATGAAACAAAAAATGAAAGTGATAGATATAATAGACTTCGTTTTCCCGTGAGTGTTGTGCTGCGATTACAGCATGCAAGAAAGTGTAGCTTTATCAGTGGCAATTTATGCATTGCACAAGTGTGATAAGATTAATGGCATAGAAACACACTGATTGACACTCTCCTAATCACTCGTTTTAAATAATTTCCAAGGTACAGTAACATGTTTGGTGACAAATATTGAAGCATTATGTTGTACCAGTTAAATGTGTGGACACAAATATGGTTCATGCAAAAGTTTTGGGATAAATCATATGATGAAAAATGGAATGATTTAACAGCAAAACTGAAGAAAAATGTTGTCCTTCATTTAAGGTGACGCGAAATTCAAACTACACTTCTGAAATAAATGTGTTTTGTGCAAAAGCTTCAAGATAAATCATATGATGTGGAGTAGAATGGTTTAATAGCAAAATTGAAGAAAAATGTTGTCCTTCATTTAAGGCGACGATACTGGAGGGATTCCCCTGCCACTTATTTCATATTATACTTCTGAAATAAAATATGGTTTGTGCAAAAGCTTTCTGATAAATCGATGCAGCAAAATGGAAGAAAAATGTTGTCCTTCATTTAAGGCGACGTGAAATTCAAACCTAACAGGGGTTCGATAGTGCAGGGACCCCCTCGCCGGTTACTTTCTCTTGTTCTTGGGAAATAAAATAATGTCACCAACCTGTTAGTTATTACTACAAAAGGAAAAACAAATAGGTGATTCAGCATGTGTGTGAAAAAGCAATGTACATGTACACTGCAGGCAGAGAAGCTGTGAATAGGGAAAAGTCCGAACTTTAACATTTAGTGCCCCAGGGGTGGGGTGGAGAAATCCCCCAAGGGTAGTGCATAGGTTGAACAAGTGTAGCATCATGTAGGCTCTCAGAATATATGGGAATTGGGGAGCTCCATCCAATGGTAATCTTGAATGGCCCAGGCTTTCTTGTATCAGGGAACCTTCACAAGTCAAAATGAAACATGCAACCAACGGTTCCCAATGGGCATAGATAACAGTGCAAAAAGCCAAGCCATCAAAAAACAAAATAAAATAAATAATTAAAATTCATGAAATCATCATAGTCATCTGAAAATCTAATCACTTCATCAGTCAACATTCAGGAAGCTCTCACCAAAGTTTGGTCAGGCCTGACTTGATAGATCTGCAGATATTCAGCGGACAAGAACATGTTGATGGGCATAGATAACATTGCAAAAGCTGAGCCATCAATAAATAATAAAAAAATAATTAAAAATCACGAAATCATCATAGCCATCTGAAAATCTAATCATTTCTTCAGTCATTCAGGAAGCTCTCACCAAAGTTTGGTCAGGCCCGCCTTCATAGATCTGCAGATATTCAGCGGACAGGAAAATGTTGACGGACGGACGGATGTCCGGACGGACGGGCGTACGTACATGGCAACGACAAGACCCTACAGCCCTATGGGCTGAAGGGTAAAAATGAATGACATATTCAACAACTTATCAGTGACCAGTGATAAGTAATTTACATACACTACCCACTTAAGCTCCATTTTCCCTCAGCACTACTTTGCCATTGTCAGCAGCTCTGGCCCAGAGACTTGGGGTTCTTCCCAGAAATTTCAGTGAAAGGTACTTTCAGTCGAATGAATTGCCAAATTGATAGAGAGCTGTTATGAATGAGGGTGCATCTGTTCACGAATACCGACTGTGGGTAGGACAGGGATGCGCATGTCTTTTGGGGTTAGTTTTTTCTCCATGGGGCTACATTAGTATTAATATTATTATGTTCATGTACAACAGAAACAGTACTCGCCATCACATTATATGACCTTGTCTCCCAATGTCTAAATCATTGTTTTCGCAAAATTCTCAGCAAAGTTGCATCTATCTCGATCAAGGAAAGAGTAACCTACCTTGCAGAGGGAGATTTTCTGTGTTAGAACAGGCTATTCTTCAGGGAAACAGCATGGGAAAAGAAATCTCTGTGTCACAGCATGCACCACTTTATTCGAGAGGCTCGATGTAACTAACAGCTACTATGAAAAACAGGTGTCCTGATAGTCTGACCATGTTTAAATAAAGATTATTATTATTAAGACTTTCTATTTCTGACCTAATTCAACAAAGCTACTTACAGCCACTTCCTGATTAAAGGATCGAAACTTGTCAAGTATCACAGCAACACCATCTGGGATGGGTGACATCCACTTTCTTCTTTCTTAGAAGGTGTTTCCCATCAACATTCTCAAATGTGTTTGGTCTTTTTTTTCTAGAAGACTTTTATCCTGGATCTCTTTCAGATATTCTTCGTACTTTTCTGTGGTGATGTCTGGCAGAGTGGGCAATGACGCCGTGGTAAACCTGGCCCTCTTGCTGCAGGTTGCAGTTTTTTCGGTCACCAATGTCCTTTTCTTTTTTTCTTTGTGCTTCAGCTGAGTGCGCAGATTGTGGACTTTGGCAGAGAGTGCCTTACTCAGAAATGCCTGGATAAAATATTTATACACGCCAAATAAAATACTTCCAAATCAATTAAATTTTGCAATCTCTTAACACATTAATTTACAAAACCACAGAAAATCCGACCCCCTGACAAGAAAAACAAACCAAACAATTTCAAGCAGTTTAAAATTTAAGTGAGTGAGTTAATAGAATTTAATGTCACTTTCATCAATATTTCAGCCATATCACGATGAGCCAACTAAGCACCACCCAGCCCAGTTTAAAATCTAAGATTTTAGTGCAAATGTAAGCAAAGACATATTTAAACATATCAAATGTAACATGAACAAGCATACCTAGTTGACCCCCTACACACTATAGGGCATAGATTGCAAGGCTTTTATCTTGGTTAGAATACTCCTCTTGCCATAGCAAACCCTATATGGCACATTAACCCTATCTGGCCTGGGCTTTTTCGGGCCTGTGCAGGCCTGGGAGAGGGAGGGGGGGGTGCGAAATGGCCCACCATAATTATTTTTCTAACCTCTTGAGCTAGGGCGATGAAACTTATCACACTATATCCTTGGGTCAAGCTCTACCAGAAAATGTGAAAAATCCAAGATGGCCGTTTTGATGACGTCACAGTGACGTCATTTTCAAATATGGCATATTTTGGTCGATTTTTCGGTCGGATTTTCCGAATTTTTTATTTATGCAATTTCTCAGCAAAAACTGCATGATAAATTAGTAAATATTAATGTGATGTGAAATAAAATAGTTTTTGCCCATTTTTCATCGCGGAAAAGCAGAAATTTTGAAGAAATATGACAAAAATATCACTTTTCTGTTACCCCACGTGGCTGCCATCTTGAATTTGCCCATGGCCCTCTGCCCGGGGGGTTATGCAAATAGGCTTAAAATGACCCCAATATGATAAGCTATAAAGTCCCGGTGTTTCAGCACTCCATATGTCGTCGTTCCTGAGATACCGCAGAAAGTTTGGTAGGGGCCATAATGGCCCCCTCCAGGCCTGGTAGGGTTAAACATCTTCCGTTACTGCTCATTACAATAACCGACAGCGACTTGGAAGTCAGATTTGATAGGAACTCACGACTGGCAAATATTAATGAGAAGGCTAAGCAGTGAAAACATTAACAATTACAGTTAAAAGACATACCCAAGGTGTTTTTCCTAGTTCAGTGCCACTCAGACATCTATATTTGTTGGTCAGGGTTACACCAATATTCCTGTATTCAAGCTGTTTACAAATATCATAACCAAAGCCAACATAGAATTCCGCGAGTTCGGCAATGAATTTGTGCCATATGGAATCCACCTTCGTTGTAATGCACTGTGAAATGTCGATTCTGGACCACCATATAAAATGTGTCAATTCCGACTTTCCATTTACCAATTGTATGTGCATCTTGTATGCACGCAAACCGTGGTATTATGATGTGTTTTGACAAAACCTATTTTCGAAATATTATTCGATGACCCTTCAGGTCGGTTATTGTAAACACAATTATATGTGAGAATTAGTTATGTAAGTTCAGATTTATACAGATAACGTATAAACCGTTTGTGTAAGTACAATGATTTAACCTTGGTTTTGATGGATGGGGTATGCAATGTGACAGTTCTGTGATATACTGTCATAATTGTACTGAAGCTGCGAGTACATCTATGTCGGGTTAAGTTGACATTGTAAATGTCAGACTTTTAACACCAGGTCTCCCTGATGGCAGTACCGTCAGGTATCACCGAAGCTCATGCTTCCAATAATAGTATTTGCTAACTCCAGTTCCGAGAAATGACTGACTACAGAGCAGTCTGATGTTGATGAGGTTACCCTAGTTTGCCTACCAAATGACGCCGCTCATTCCTGAGATAGGTGAAAATCAAATTTCGTAATGACTTTGTTACCAGGAACAAGACTGTAGCTTTCATAATGGCGTGGAATGAGTTTACAATAAATCGGCTTAATATTCAACAGACATTTTCGTTGTATCCTCTCTCATTTAAAGACGTTGTCAAGACTTCGAGAAATCTCAGAAGCCGGACCTTTGGGAATATATTATTGTCCAAATTTCACAATGGCGAGCCTTTCCAGGATAAAGACAATTGTATTTTGGATACAACTACAAGACCGTGAGACGACAGCCAGAATACGAGTTGCTGACGTCCCTTGGCGACCCGTCTTGATGCTGGATCATGTTGCCCTCCGTTCCTGGCCCACCGTCTTCCCTCTTCCTTCTTTCTTCTGCGGTCGGTGCGGGGAGCTCATGGTCCTTAATTATTTTATTGTAGTTTTTTGGATAGTACTTCAGAATGGTGGAATAGTCGTCATCTTCCTTCTCCGTCTTTCTTCTTGTGCGGCGGGCTATTTCCTTCATGACTCGGAAATCTTGACGGATCTCGTCTTCTTCCGTCTCCTCTGGTGTTACGCTGAAGTCAAGAACTGCCGTGAGTGATGTCCATTTCAGTGATAAAATTTCGACCCAAACACCGTTCATCCTATAACAACGACATGTTTCTCCTCTTCCTTGATGACGTGACAGCGTGTGCCAGAAACCTCTGGAACCAGTCCATTCCGTGGAACAATATCTACAGGTACAGTTTGATTCGTTTCATTTAACAGAGCGTTGTAAATGGCCGTAGTGATTGAAAAAATAACTGTGTTGTGATATATTCTCTGCCTGGACTTCCCTGAACTTTTTGTCTGACGTTGTGGAGTTCCCACTGATTGGCATAGTGCCTGTGATGAACAGTGTGTAATTTACAGGAATGGGTCATGCCCTTACGAACTCTAAGGCATTGTACTCTGATAAAACTTTCTTGGAACATTCTGGACTGAATTCTCAGACAGGTTTGTAAGCATGTATTGAACTCGAGGTTTAACCCTTAACTTTCTCTCTCTCTCTCTTGAACGATCATGTTATATGTGCCATAATGATGCCTTATATGAACTTTTGACATTTTTCGTATATTGTGCATGTTTTGGTGTATTGTTGATAATACTGCATGCCCCAGTGAAGTTGATGAATCAATGATAAAGCAGATAGATTGAATGAATCTTTGTGACTGATAAATTTAGTGATTTGCAGTTTGATAAATCTAGCCTTTGAAGTTTGAACGAGAATCTTGTAATGTAGATCCACAATGATTTTTTTTATTGTTTTTTTTGTTAGGATATTTATCGCGATCAGTTTCCATAATAGCTAGTGTGAGTTAAGTGAAACTAAGACAATCGCGTATACACTGAGTACATGTACGTGCTAGTGTTTGTAGCATATGCATGCTTGGAATAGGCTGTGGAAGCCTGGTGGATGTGAGCTGCTGAGCCCCCACAATTCCTGATTAGGCCATAGAAGCCTGGATATTTGGTTATTTGTTTTTTTTGTATTGTTGTTTGGATCCTCAGATATAAGTCTAAGATGTTGGATGACAAATCGGTTTTGATAATTAACACGTATTGACAACTTCGTTAAGTGTCCATGTCAACCATAAGCTTCTAGCTTTCATAATGATTTATCTTGCATGTAGGTTGGAGTTTTGACATTTTGTTTTGATTTTCATGAACATGTAATCTGTTGGTAACCTATTTTGGATTTGAAGCTACTAGACGGATTTTCCAGCAGTTGTTTTGATATTGTGTTTTGAGCATGCACATTGTTTTGACATGTCCACACTTGTCAGTGAATGGCACGTGTCTCACATACCTGGAATACTTTCATTGAACTGATAGTAAATATGGCCTTATGACTTTACGCAATGAACATGGACTACGGTAATTGAATAAATTGTTTCTGGTATTCGACCGATATTTCTGATAACGACCTTGGCTATTCATAATGGACTATTCCTTTTGACATTTCTTTAATGTTCTTGCTGCCTTATGCATTTTGCGTTTATAATTCGAGAGGAATAAACGATCTTCGTTCGTATTTATTCATCTTCCATTGCCGATGATGTGTGAAATGTCGATTATGGACCACCATATAAAATGTATCAATTCGGACTTTCCATTTACCAATTGTATGTGAATCTTGTATGCACGCAAGCCGTGGTATTATGATGTGTTTTGACAAAACCTATTTCCGAAATATTATTCGATGACCCTTCAGGTCGGTTATTGTATACACAATTATTTGTGAGAATTAGTTATGTAAGTTCAGATTTATACAGATAACGTATAAACCGTTTATGTAAGTACAATGATTTAACCTTGGTTTTGATGGATGGGGTATGCAATGTGACAGTTCTGTGATATGACTGTCATAATTTTACTGAAGCTGCGAGTACATCTATGTCGGGTTAAGTTGACATTGTAAATGTCTAATATTGTATATAACGGAATGAGCGGCATTTTATAGTCAGACTTTTAACACCACGCCTCCCTGATGGCAGTACCGTCAGGTATCACCGAAGCTCATGCGTCCAATAATAGTATTTGCTAGCCCCAGTTCCGAGAAATGACTGACTACAGAACAGTCTGATGTTGATGAGGTTACCCTAGTTTGCCTACCAAATGATGCCGCTCATTCCTGAGATAGATGAAAATCAAATTTCGTAATGACTTTGTTACCAGGAACAAGACTGTAGCTTTCATAATGGCGTGGAATGAGTTTACAATAAATCGGCCTAATATTTAACAGACTTTTTCGTTGTATCCTCTCTCATTTAAAGACGTTGTCAAGACTTCGAGAAATCTCAGAAGCCGGACCTTAGAGAATCTATTATTGTTAGGTTTTGTGAAGACGATCCTATGTCTTGAGACGACTAATGCGTTACAACATCTTATAGATCGTCTTTAAAGACCGCAAATTTCACAGTATGTATGAAAAAGGAGACCAATCACAATCTGAATGAATATAGTATAGCAGAATTTCAAATGAGACTTCAATGTGAATGCTATTTTTCCTTTTGGAGGAACAAAATCTTTCAACATGCCTTTCATTGCTTTTTAATTTCCAACTTGGCATAGGGCCATTTGAACAAGTCATTGACTCTCGTGAGTGTGAGTGAAAACAATTGCAGGTCGAAAAAGTAAAATGATCACAAAAATGTTCAAATCATGTAATTTCAGAGCAAATATATACAAGAATAGAACAGATAAATCCCAGTTCATATTGACGAATGCTAATTGATGATTTTGATTCGGTTCAATTTTAGCATGGTTTATAAGAAAATATTGTTTTGAGAGTTTAACCAATGCAAGCTATTTCCCCTTGAATGGGCAAAGTGAATTCACACAAAGGAAGTCTACCAGCATCCAGTCTTTGCTGCGCTAAGGGACTAAACTGTGGCAAGGGTGCTGGGAATGGGACAGGCTTTACAACACGCTTATTCGTCTCTTCGGAGGACACATGATGGTTTGTACCATCCTCCACATCTGCTGGAGCAGAAGAGGCATCACGGTCAACTGACAGGGCTGAGGAATCTGATGGGGTAGGGTTATTATCAGGTCATCTCACCTCTGGTGGAACCTACGCAATGAAATATGCATGCCAAGGTTTATACAAAGAAGTTCTGTACATTCGGAGCAAATTATGATTAATTTTGACATTGGATGCAAGAGTTATTTATTGTCCTTTTCATGGGTGAGAACGTATTCCAGGTATAAGAGCGGACTGATTTGAGACAACAATCTACTTTAACAGACTGTACTATTTAAATATTATTTCCAAAGTAGGTCATGTTGGCGATGTCAATCATAAATATTTTCTACGTATTCAATCAGCATAAAAATGTGTACAAATTTGGATAAAATTAAATGAATTTTGAAAGCCTGGCTATAATCCTTCAAGATATATTGTGTTAAAAAGCAAGATGGACAGACCGACAAACGGACAAAGCAGACAATACCCTCTGGCCAAATTTGGCTGATAGGTAAATATCAATAAGCTTGGACTTCATTGCCATCACAATCCACATTGAGACTGAACTGTACCTTAGCATAAACAACAATGCTTTTTCTGTAACACACTGAGTCACTCACTGTATTTTCAATCACAGCAACTTTCACATTTTGACCTCAAAAGTTAACAGGACAGACAGACAGATGGACAGAAATCGTGATCACAATACATGCCCTCGTCTATAGACAGGCATATACTAAAAATTAACTGATCCGAACTGTTATACATACACACAGCTAGAGATTAGAATACTTGACTTACCACCAAATCTTCCCCACTGATTTTTTGATACAGTTTCTGAATTTAACCTGCAAGCCATACTGGGGAATCAGCTGGGTATACACCAAATTTTGACTCATCTCCGGAAAAGATTCCCCATCAATGAACTCCTCTGTATTGCAAAGAAAAACAAAAAAATAGTTTGAGTTATTACAGTAAAACAGAACAGTCAATGAGACTCTTTCACGGTTCACCCCCATTTTAGTCCTCACTATAAGGAAAACTCGCCTCAGCGAAAATCCTGTGGCATCAAAGTTAACTCCAGCTCAGAGTTAAACATTGATGAGATGACATTTACCTCAGCAATTGTCAAATGCTATGGCTTATTGTTAGGGTTACATTTGATGAACCACAATTCCAGGAAATCATTGTCATCCTGCACCGTAACCGGTCGGCTTACGATAGGTGGAATGACAATAACCTATGAGAGGTTACAGTGGACAATTCATTATTTCCAGCCATGTGTACAGAGTCATTTTCCCCCCCCCCCCCCTCCCCCATTGAGCGCTACTTCTTAGCAGATCGTGATAAAACTTAAAAGTTTCAGTACAAGTTACTGTGGTTCAATGTCTGATCAATGTCAATTATAAATTTCATGCATTGGCATCAACTCCAGTAATAATATTTCCAGAGCTAATGATTTACTGATCACATATTCTAGAAATAAGATCAGTAGTTAGTCAATATCGGGTATTCCGGGCTATTACTATAATAACGTATCTGGATTTGATTTCATCAGACCCAAATTTATAAAAGCGAATTCTCAACCTTTACATTCACTTCAAGGTTGTACGGTAATCAATATCAGGATTGTGATTGGTTAAAAGTTGGGTCATATAAACTCATATACCCTAGAGCGATATCTTGGTAGTCCAAATATGATTAACATGCAATAAACTCATGTGTGATTCAAATTAAATGAACGTCTCGCCTCAAAACTTTGCTTGCTCGTGATGTAACTTTCACCCACACCTCAAAACTCGATGGAACAAAGTCAAAGTGCATCATTGAAGTTTCTGACAAATAACTCACCAAGAGATGTCATTTATTGAAAAAAATGTGTTGAATTTCCCAACTGAAGGAGATGAAATTAATTGATGTTGCACAATTTGATCTTGCGCAGTGGATGTTACGATAACTTGCAACCAGTGCAGTAAAAAAATTAAGACTGCTTCAGAACCAAAAGGACTGGTTGCATTTGTCTGTTAAAACATTGATGCCGAACGATAGATATTGTACACCGTGAGGAGTTTGCTGAAGGGTGTACAAGTTTCATGGAGGGTCGCAACTTTCCATACACCCGGAGGTGATACTGAAGAACGATTGTCCAGTGTGAACAACATACCGCCTGTGTTTAATTTCTTCATTTTTCTAGAATATTTTCTCAATAATCAGATGAAATTTCTCATCCGTGTAAGGATGAATTTTTGTGAGAAGACTGAGGTGGAATGAATTACAATTTTTACCAATGTGGACGTTCATGACCCATAGGAACATGACAGATAATTTCTCACATTGTCTGGTTTAGGTCAAAGTTCTCTCCCCGAAAAGCGCAAAATTGGGGCGACCACAGGGTTAATTTCAGCAATAACAAGATAGAAGCTTATTAACAAAACTGAGAATTCAATTGTATAATTTTGCTGGGATTTTCTCTCATCACTCACCACTGGTGTATTTTTTGTATGAACAAAATAACTAGCATTAGCAAAATATTACAGTGGGGTATGATGCAAAGTGGGATATTTAATTTGGGATACAACCCAGTTATTTCTTTTCCCGGGCCTGTTGGAAAATTTGTTTATTTGTGTGTGTGGGGGGGGGGGGGCCTGGGGAGCATTCCTTGCGAGAGCCTACATTTCCCCCCCCCCCAATAAATAGAATACAATAACAACCAAATGAGAGGGTCAAGCTGTCAAGCTCTCAAGTGTGCCAAGGTTATTAAACGCAATACGCATGCGCACTCGTGTGTGTATTTGGAATGACCAACCCTGCAAAATCCCAGATTCAGAACATTTCTCAGCCTTTCTATCGTAGACAGAATTCAACCATCTTTGACTGAAAGTTGTTACAGTAAAGCCAGATGGACAGACTTTGTGGAAAGCCAATCCGTTGTGTGGTTTACATGTTTTCATAATCGTACACTCCGACATGGAAGGTGGCCAATCATGTGCACTGTGAACATTTTGTTGTGAAGATGATGAACAATTCATCAGAAACATGCCATGGTTCGAGCACATCAGCATGACCCCAAGTTCCTTGTTTGGCACATCATTCAGAAAATGGCCATTTTTCAAAAAATCATTTGCAAAGAAAACATAAAGGCTGTCATATTTTCGACATTATCAACAATGTTCAACAAGAAAATCTGTGTGATGCTCATGGCAGTGACCACCTGGACAATTATGATGATGCAGGGGAAGAGCAAGAACATGCTGATGAAGATGACCACTTTGTGAAGGCTGAAAGGACTACACTCTTAAAATAAGGTAAATAAATAAATAAATCGGTGACAGAATATCGAAGGAAACAATGCGGATGGACACAGATTGTTTTCGACACATGCCCCAGTAAAGTTATGTGCTGAGCGCGTTTGGAAAACAACAACAACGACAGGACACACTGCAGTCAATCATATAGACTAAACGAAAATCGCTATCTAAATCGCTATATAACATACCTTTCAGTTTAGTTATGATGATCTCTGGCGCCCCGTGTTCTTTCAGAATTCCAGCAAGCTCATCAAACGTTGTATTTTCGATAACTGCCGTCTTCACAGTTCGCGCTTTTCGTCACACGCATGGGTAGGGCGGTCCTCGAAGAGTGATGAACAGCGCCGAAAGGGGAAGTAACTCTATTGTACTTTATGAACTGTCGGATTTCTGTTGTGCAGTTTACATGTTTTCATAATCGTACATTCCGACACGGAAGGTGGCCAATCATGTGCACTGTGTACATTTTCTTGTGAAGATGATGAACAATTCATCAGACACATGGTTCGTGCGCATCAGCATGACCCCAAGTTCCTTGTTTGGCACATCATTTAGAAAATGACCATTTTTCAAAAAAACATTTGCAAAGGAAACATAAAGGCTGTCATATTTTCGACATTATCAACAATGTTCAACAAAACAATCTGTGTGATGCTCATGGCAGTGACCACCTGGACAATTATGATGATGCAGGGGAAGAGCAAGAACATGCTGATGAAGATGACCACTTTGTGAAGGCTGAAAGGACTACCCTCTTAAAATAAGTTAAATAAATAAATAAATCGGTGACAGAATATCGAAGGAAACAATGCGGATGGACAGTATGGATTAGACAAGCTGTTGTCAGATTTCATGCAATCTATAAATGAGCTGTTCAGCGAAAAGGATTTGAATGTTAATGTAAATGGGGTGACAAGAACGTACCATGGTGGCCTGATTGTTTTTTTTAGGTGATACACCTGCATCCAACTTTGTCGCTGGTTTCAAAGAGGGTGTAGGTTTTGCCAGTAGGAAATGTAGATTGTGTGACATCAGTGAGACATCTTCCTAATGCTTTTTACTCGGATGCTGTTGCAATGCGTAGTCTGGAAGAGCATAATCAGCGATGTACTGAGCTGTTTGACTGGTTTGTCTAAACGAGCACAGGCACACTGGTCTAAAGAGTATGGGATAAATTCGAGATCAGTGTTAATGAAATTGACACATTTTGATGTTATCAAATGTTTCTTGCAAGGTCCAATGCATGTACTATTGGAGAGAGTTTTGCAGACAGAAGCCAAGCTATTTTTGAAATATTTGATTCTTGAGAAGAATTTTTTCACCCTTGCAAAGCTGAACAAGCTGATGTTGATGCATAGCTATGGTGGGCAAAAAATCAACAAACCCGGTCAAATAGAGAGGAAAAATCTAACAAATGAGGGCCAAAAGTTCAAAATGACTGCATCAGAAATCCATATATTTGCGGTGAATCTACCCTTCATGGTCGGGAAGTATGTGCCAACAGACGATGAGAAATGGGTAAATTTTCGGGGCTTCTTCAAATACTTGAAATAGCGCATGCGTCAATGACAAATCTGGACACAGTGGTCACCTTGAAGCACCTTATTGCCTGCCACAACAGATCATTCAAAGAGCTATATCCCGGCGAAGGAATTACACCAAAGTTTCATTTCGTGCTCCATTTACCAGAGCAAATTCAGAAATTTGGACCACTAAGATGTCACAGTTGTATGCGATTTGAGAGCAAAAATGAGTATTTCAAATCGCTAAAATGGAAATGCTTTAAGAAAATCCCCTAAAGCCTTGCGACAAGGCACCAGACCTGGATGTGTAGACAGCAAACATCATTCATGGGTCACAAATGTTATTTATATGCTGGTGAGTTTGTAAAAGTGGGCGAAATTACAATTTTTGTGGAGCACAGTTCATTTCTAGAAATCAGGAATGCCTTCAAAATACCTCCCTTAACTTTTGAGCATGGAATGATTTGTCCAGAAATCACCATTCATGGCATTTCTTTCAAACCAGGTAGCTTTTTATGCTTAATAAGCAGCTAGATTAGGCAACACGATTTGGCGAAATCTTGGAGATTGTTGTCATCAATGATGAAAAAAGTCTTTGTCATGCAGTGCTTAGAAACACAGGAATTTGTCTATCAAACAAACTCCTATATCGTTGAAAAGGCAAACAATAGAGAAGTATTGAATGTTCTTGACTTGGAATATCCATGGGGTTGTTCAAAATATTCATTAGATGGAGTATAGCATGTTATGTTGACAGCATATGGTGACATTGAATACACTCTTTAAGTGAAAAACCAATCAACCACAGCAAACACCTCTTCTGTAGTGATGTAATATCAATGCCAGCCAATCACTGACACCGTCTCAGCACGTTTGGGCAAGATAATGGATAATACATCTTGCATATTAATGGCGCTATACAGAAGTTGAGAAACCACATTGAGATCGTTGATGTAAATCAGGTATAATATAGGACCAAGGACAGACCCCTGTGGAACACCACAGGTAACTAGGTTCAAATCAGATGCCGTGCCATTGAAGTTGACCGACTGGTAGCGTTCAGATAAGTAACTCTTGAGCCAGTGGTTACTCACGCCCTGGAATCCATAATGATGAAGCTTATGAAGAAGAATATCGTGGTTGACAGTGTCAAAGGCCTTAGAAAGATCGAGAAAAGAAACAACACTGTACTGTTTGGATTCCTTGACGGAGACCAGTGATTCATAGAGAGACAAAACAGCTAGGAAAGTAGAGTGATTGGATCGGAATCCGAATTGGTTTGAGCAAAGAATTGCGTGTGTACATAAGAATTCATTGATACGTTTAGCTGCTAACTTTTCGAGAACTTTGCTGAAAAATGGAAGAACCGATATCGGACTATAATTTTCTACCAGACTAGGGTCTCCAGATTTAAAAACGGGAGTAACTTTTGCAATTTTCATTGAGGATGGCACGACACCTGTTACAAAGGAGAGATTTACAATTGAGCACAACGGGAGAGTAACAAAATCGAGTACAGGCTTAAGAAGTGACATAGATAAACCATCGGTTCCAGCAGCACAGCTTTTGGAATCCAGAAGCAATTCATGGACTTCACCCACTGTACATGGTTGAAATTCGAAAGCAATATTGTTGCGTTCGCTTAGAAAATCAATATAAGTTACCCCAACCAAGGGAATATTAGCGGCTAGATTAGAAGCTACGGCAGAAAAATATTTATTGAATCCATTCGCAATATTCTGTGGTTTAGTTGTATCAGTGTTATTTATCCTAAATCTGTCAGGGAGAACATTTGTTTTTCTTCGATTCAGCAATTCATTGATAGTTTTCCACGTTTCCTTTATGTCATTATTGGATTCATTAAATTTCGCATGATAGAACATTCTCTTAGCTATTTTAAAGGTATGATTTAGTTTATTTCTATACTGTCTATATTGTTTTCGTAGTAAAGGATCATTGAGAGTAAGTTGAAGTTTGAAAAGCCTATTTTTCTCATTTATAGATGTCAATATTCTCTGAGTTATCCATGGTTTTTTTTCGTTTTAGAATTTCTTACTATCTTATTCATTACCGGAAAGCAGTCATTATAGATAGCAGAAAACTTGTTCGTAAATAGTTCATAGCTTCGATTTACACCAGCAGGTTCATCTATAACTTCATCCCAATTAACATTTACTATTTTATTTAAGAACTTCTCCTTTTGTTCTGCAGTGACATGTCGGTCAGTTAAGGTTTTATTTTGCTGATCGTTTATTAAACATTGATTTTCAATATAGCAGATCGGAAAATGATCACTTATGTCGGTCAAGAAAATGCCACAGAGTAGAGTTTCGGTATAGGAATTTGTGAAGACATTGTCAATAAGAGTTGCTGTGCTGGAATTTACTCTAGTAGGTTTTGTTATTTTGGGGAAAAAATGGTAAGAATTCATTATATCAAGAAACGATTTGAAGGTATGTGTTGATCGGTTTTAAACAAATCTATGTTAAAATCCCCCATTATTATGCATTTTTTTTTCTCGGGCTTGAGAGTATTCAGTATATATGATAATTTATCAATAAAGTAATTTACATTTTTGTTTGGAGGACGGTAAAATATACCGATAACCGATTTTGTATTATTCGTTTCATTTATTGTTGGAGGGCAGTCGTATTCAACAAACAAAGATTCATACTGGTCATCATGCGATGATAAATTTTCTCTGACAGTGCAGGATTTAATATTGTCGTTGACGTAGAGAACAACGCCGCCCCACGTTTAGTTTTTCTTGATGAGAAGTAAGGGTTTATCCAGGTATTTCATAAAGTTGTTCTGTGGCAGGATTTAACCAGCTTTCGGAAATACCAATAACAGTGAACTTACACCTAAGGTTGGAAATGAAGCCAAATATTTCGGAGAAATGCTTTCTGAGACTTAGACGGTATTCTAAAATTTGAATCAATTTGTACTCAACATGTCCTTTTTTTGGTGAGAACTAATTTTAGTTTTCTATATTTCTAATATAATCTATGCTAATCTAGTCTATTCTATGTTAATCCTCAAGGATTATTCTGTACAAGTCAGATCGGAAGGTTGTTGAAATCTTCACTCGCTCTCGAAATAAAAACATCCTTCAAAACATCACATCCATTGGTACAAGTAAAACAGGTACTGCACAGTGACTAGACGACAATGTCACATGACCAGGTGGTACCATGGCAACCTACTAACATCACGACAGCACTTGATTCAATTCACCATGTGACCGAACAATTTGATGTAAAAATACTTTACTTTTGTGCACCTTGATTCTATCGTACAAAAATTAAACTTACTCCGACAACTATATGATTATGTGCATCCCAAAAAAGGGTTTTACGTCACGCCACAACTGAATACTGAAGGTGGATAATTATCACCACTGTATATTGACCAATAGTTTTAAAGTTTCTTAACTCTGTGAATATCAATGGCAAAATGGAATGTCTGAACGCAACCCACCAAACCGCAAGAACGAGCCAAGATTTCAACAACACATCCAAACCTCTTCATTAAATTATGCGAACGTAAGCATTGATATGTAAAAACGATATGTTTTCTGATCCGTTGCTGTTTAATTCAGTGAATTTATTGTTAAAGGAGTCCTCGACGAAATATTCTGATTGAGAATTAATCATACTCCAGTGGGTAGATTCATGGATATCAGTTATGTAATCGGCTGATTCTTTGGAGTTCAGTTGAATCGGATTAAAACATAAATTTTGAAAGTCTGTATTCGAGGTATAGGTATTCTGGTCAGGGAAATTAACGAATAAGCTTGAGATAACATCCATATCACGGAAAGGCAAACCATTCCACAGGTTATTGTTAAACCCCTCGTATGTATTTATATTATTTGCAATCATGACTGGAAAAAGTAAAGAATCGACAGACATATGATACCGAGTATAAAGTAATGAGTTTAACTGAGCAAGGGTCAACTACAATTTTTATTTGAAAGCGTATCAGTAACTAACTAACTTAGCACTATGTTACTTATGCAATGAGTATGAAATTAATTCAAGTGTGGCTTCCAGGTATGTTGTTATTGTTTCGATTGAACTTATTATTCCACTGCACACGACTTGTAGTTTCAATATAATCTGTACATGGTAGTAGTATAGAACGCAGGCATTTTGGGTATGCGTGTGGGTGTGTTTGGGGTAGAGATGAACCACTGTTGGTCCAAATGGGTCGTGGAAGGTGTCAAAGTGAAGCTTTTGTGGGGTATAGTCAGAATGAGGTGTTTTTTTTTATTGCAAGTCGCATCAATCTTTGCATGCGCAGTTGGGTGTAGTAAGTAAAGTGGTCATTTTGGGGGGTGTGGGGGTGTGTTTGGGGTAGAGATTGACCACTATTGGTCTGAATGCATCGTGGAAGGTGTCATTTTGTAGCTCTCGGGGTGTAGATCATATGCGACGTCATCGGCGACGTCAGCGGGACGAGTAGTACTGAAAGTGTGCATTTTCGGGAAGTGAAGGAAGGTATTTGGTGTAGAGTTGGACCATCCTTGGTCAGAATGCGTCGTGTGGGGTGTCATCTTGTAGCCTTCGGGGGTGGAGACCACGATTTGAGGGATGTCCACAGCATCTGTGACGCCATTGAAGACGTCAGCAGTAGGAGTAGTAGCGAAAGTGGGCATTTTGGGACAGTGAAGGAAGGTATTTCGTGTAGAGATGAACCATCCTTGGTCCGAATGCGTCCTGTCGGGTGTGCATTATACCATGTCTTTTCTGTATTATACCATATCATTCCTGTATTATAGCAAATCTGTACTGTATTATACTATATCTGTCCGGAATTATACCATAGTTGTGCTATATTATACCATACCTGTCCTGTATTATACAATATCTGTCCTGTGTTATACCTTATATGTCATGTATTGTGCCATATATGTGCTGTATTATACCATATCTGTCCAGTATTATACCTTATCTGTGCTGTATTATAATCGGGGAGGTATCAATGTGAATCGCCCGTGGCTCCGATTGGAGGGGCTGGGTCGTGGAAATGACGTCATTCTGCACATGTGCAGTTGTGGAGTAGTAGTAAAAGGGAAGTTTCGGAAGTGTGCAAGGGCACTATATCACATCGGGGTATATATTTCGGATTAGCGGATTGCGGTTGTCGTGAATAACAACAAGTTCAGCAATGTTTATGTAGTTTATTATCCCCGATGTTACATCATACCCAGGCTGGAGGAGCCGCCCTGGGTATGTTTAGTGTGTTCACAGAAAAACAAATTGAAATATCAAAGACCATGTTTTATTATTTAAAGCACCGTCACATTAGGTACAAGTGTTTACTGAGCTCAAGTCAACGATCAGCATGTAGACGTAGGGAGTATATACGGCATGTTATGCTATTCATCCGTGCACGGGTGACCTATTCAGCCGAGAGGGTTGACCAGTTTAGCCACGATGAACGTAACATTGGTGACCCTCACCACTGACCTCTTGGTGGTGGGGTGTTGACGTAGTGCCCATTCTAAGGAATCCACGGTGTCCAGTTTCTCCAGCATCGTCTCTAGCGACGCCCGGTTAATGATGGTGAAAGGATTGTCGTACACTTGGTTGTTGGCACTGGAATAGAAACAGCGCAGCTGATCCGTCCACTTATGAAGTAAGATGTACCCCAAAGCGACATTTAATTTGAAGGCCGTACGTTGGTCATTGAAGATGGCTTCCTGCGTAGACGGGCGAGGTCAGACAGTCGGAAATTGTAGAATATCTTGAATAGGGCGATGACGGTGGAAAAAATGCCGTATCATGGGCCAATGGCGCTGATAGATGTCACTCACTGGACGAGCGTCCTGTAAGAGATCGCTAGGAACATTTATGGGCTCGTCCGCGAAGTGTACTTTGCTCTCCACGTCGTACAAAATCTGGCCCAAGGTCTTGTCGTCGGTATTTGACTGTTGATAGGGCGACATCATCATCATCATCGGCCCTCATACGATGAGTGGGAGTTCCCGCTGTCTCAGAGTGTCTGATGAAACGACCAGGCCGTTTTCTTTTCATAGCACGCTAGCTGGAGATCTATTTTTAGCACACTCAGTTCAACTACCCCCAAGTCGAGGACCGAGATGTACTGGTGTGCGACTGAGCCGCATTGCGCTCGCGCGCGTGTATGTGTGCGTGTTTGCGTGTATGTGTTTGCAGTGGATTTTACATCCCGGACCTTGCCAACATCCGGGTTTCCCAGTGGGTTTTTTTCCCGTCGTTCCTCCGTTTTCCATCCGGGTACTGTGGTTTTACATCAGGGTCCTCATCCTACATCCGGGCTTTTCCATGTTTACTGTCACGTGACCGGAAATGACCTTTAACCATTGACATGATGTAAAGACTAAATTGACTCTTTTTACCATTGACAGGCTAAATTTGTTCTTATTGACCTACTTCCGACACCTGCCTTGTGATAACTTCCGGTTCCGGTCTCGTGACCGGAAGTGTCCTTTGACCGCTGCGCACCATTGTTAATATCCGGTATCTCAGTTTATGTTGCAAATATAATACCCCATTTCAATCAACAAGGAATAAAAAAGTTATAACCATTTAGGTAACTTCGCCCCCATACAGAAAACGAACGAACTTTTCAAATAAAGAAATCTTGATATTCTACTTTGCATATTTATGTTGAATGTTACTTCAGCTCTTGCTAGCAATTATATTTGTATCCTGCAAGCGTTCGGCTAACCAAAAAATACGATTTCATATGAAAATTTTAGATGACCCCTTAGTGACGTTACAATAAGTAAATATTAGAAAGTTTACTATATTGGTCTGACTCTCCAGCTCATGTTGAATAAAACTATACCTCATTTCAATCAATTGGACAACAAATAAAAAAGTTAGGAACATTTTAGCAATCCCACCCATACTATTCATTGGATAAGTAACATAGTGCTAAGTTAGTTATCCTTGTTAGTGCTAGTTTACAACCTTGGAAATATTTCAATGTATTGAAGCACAAAATACAAATAAAAACCTGGGTACATAGATAACGTTGCAGAAATATGACCAGTTATCAGTATTGCTTGTGGTTATTCAATTTTGACATTTTTTGTGAAATTTGGAGATGGCCCCTACTGACGTCATAATATTGAAATAATAGAACGTTTGCTGTTTTGGACGGATTCCTCCGTTTATGCTGAATAAAACCGTACCTCATTTCAATCAATTGGATAACAAATAAGAAAGTTAGGAACATTTTAGCAACCTCACCCCATTATCGTAAATGCAAAATAAAGGCGTTAGATGCAATTCTTAACTTCTCTGATCTGCCAGTTTATCCCAATTTCTCGCGTGTTAACATATATTATCTTCTTCGGTACATTCCAAAGTACTAAAAAATTATAGTTTCGGAGAGTGTTGGGTGGGGGGGGGGGGAGGTGAAAGGTGGGCCTACTCAGCCCACGGACTATTACCGAACTGTTGGCTTTACCCCAACCTGTCTAAGTGAGAGATACAATTCTGTATCAGGCGCTGCACATGTTATATGGATAAAACTTTTGATATAAGTCTCTTGCTAGTATTTGTGAAAGATTGGTTTTTGCAACATAATTGCTAATACCCGTGAGTTTCTTTTCTGTAAACCAACCTACAAAGAATAATCGATGGTTTTGTAGGTTTCAGCTCACTGGTGCCTCTTCTGGATGTTGGAATGGCACATTTTACAGGCCTTCCAGCGACAGAATCAAATGGTACCGGGATACGTTATCGATAGCTAGGTAGGCAATTGCGACAAGTGTGTCACTACTAGTTGTCAGGTCGCCCACTAATGTCGTCATTGCGTCATTAGCAGGCGACTCTACATACAGTCAACCGCTATCGTCACAATTGCGACACTAGCTGGCGAATCTGCATGCAAAGTCGGCCACTAATGACGCAATTACGACATTTATGTCATTATCAGTTGCTATTGCATGTAGGCTATATCAAAGTTTCAGGCGTACATAATGTGTGATAGATGTTTGCTTCAAATAATTACTGATTCCCAGTTGTGAAAATAAGCGGAAACATGCTCGTTAAGGCCCATTCTCACGATGCGATTTGTAGTAAGAACTTGGGGGGAATCTCCCGAGGTGTAGCATGCAACTAATCGCATGAAATAGGACCTGTTCTATTTCATAGGACTCGTGGCATGCGACTAGAATCGGACGAGGGTTCTCACGATGCAACTGAGTTGTATGCTACAAGTTGTTACTACAAATCGCACCGTGAGAATGGGCCTTTACCAATTTATTTTAGTGACAGAGTCGCCTGCTATTGTCACAATGCGGGTCTTGTGTTTTTTTTGGTGAGATCTCATTTTGTTTCTCACTTCACTCCACCTGTGGCTCTTGTAACTTGTAACTCCTCGACAAATGTTGAAATGCCCGCTCGTAACCAACGACCAAAACATGTACTTCGTCTGTGGGCTAATTTCATTGGCTCTCTATTTCTACTGCGGTGCTCTTGCTTTGTTTTCTGGACATTGATGGGTTACATTTTGCCCCATCCTAGGCCACTGATTGGCTACTCAGTTCATTCATTGACTGAATCCCCACATGTCTGTTATAGCCTTCATGCATTATGCTCATAAAGAAAACACACAAGACAGGTTTTTTGGTGAGATCTCACTTTTTTCATTCAGTGAACAACAACAACGTGAGAACAACCACGTGAGAACTGAAGCCCAGAACAGGGGGCTTGTACATTTAAAGAACTGAAGCCCAGAACAGGGGGCTTGTGCATTGAAAGAATTGAAGCCCAGAACAGGGAGCTTGTAAACTTAAGCCCAGAACCGGGGGCTTGTACATTGAAAGAACGTAAGCCCAGAACGGGGCTTGTAGGCCTACCTTGTAATGATGGGCGGCCCAGTCATATACGAGTACATCGCGGTCCTCGGCCTCGGGGTACTCGTCAAACATCTGTACGATGGTAGATAAGGTTCTTCCCCGACATCGATGGTACAGGTAAAACAAGCAATATTTTCCGCACACGCCACTGGTCAGGCTTTGCAACGTTTGACTGTTCCAACACCACGTCTCGGTGCCTTGATCCATAAAGTCTGTTAAATCGGGATGGAGGGGTGGCAGGCCATCCGGGTCAAAGTATTCGCCCTGCGCTTCTGTCAAGTACACAGCCACCCAGTGTTCACCGGGCCAATCCATCGGGTCCGTGTTGATAAAGTATGTTGCAGGATACACACGGTCTAATGGGAATACATCTCGGGCGAACACCCCTTGAAAGACCATACGTGTCCCTGGGTCATTGGGACTCTATCTCTATAAAAATGAAGCGGGCATTCTCTCTCGTCGACTTTATGACAAAAGAGATGATTACAATTTCGACATCGTAAACTATCCCTTTCTGGACAGTAATATTCCAGTGGGACCTGCATATGGCGTATACATATCTCGCTTAGTAGCATTTGCTAGATCCTATGTTAAATGTGACGATTTTAATCAACGTCACAAAACATTGCTGCAGAAACTTATAAAACAGGGCTATTCCACCAAGCGCCTCCACTCAAAGTTTCTCAAATTTGGCGATACATATCGCATGCTGATAGCGTGCAAGATTTATGGCGCTACGTTTCGTAACTTGTGTCTAAATCCGCTTAACCTGGGGCTAGGGGCCGTATGAACCCATGTACTTCAAGATCCTCATGGTACTCATATGAACAGTCACAATCAAAGCGTGACTGAGATACATCATTCTTTAGATGACGACTTTACAACGAAGATCATGGATTAAGAATACTGATCAGCGATACGAATTTGATATTTTTGGAACATCATGTCTTGCCGGCATCATTGAAAACTGTTGACCGCTTCTCTCTTGCAGGAAACAAGCCTATGTTTATGTATACAATGATTGTCTTTTTGAATTTGGTGCTAATACTGTTATATGGAATATGGAATAGATCTTTGGATTATGGACGCGGATATTCTCTAATGGACGACGGCTGGATTATGAATGACGGACTAGACGCTTGTAATTCTCCAGCACGGTGGTTATCTGGTCTGTATCCATATTAGGTGAAAAAGTCTCACAGGACGTTGCGCGCCTTGTCCACTTGAATGATGTTGTCAAACTCGGCGTAGCAGATCACATTGACGGTGGTCCGCAGGGCTCGCGCAAAGTGGATTTCCAACCGTAAATTGCCTTGCTTGGCGAGGGCCAGCTGATGGTCGTTCTCTAAGGTGGGGGTCAGATCGAAACAGAACAACGTGTATCCGATCGCTTAGTCCTTCCGACTGATCATATTCCCTTTGTCGTGGTCGATTTGACCGGTGGCTGTAAACAGCTTCTGATAGGCTCGAATGAAATTCCCGAGCCCAAATTTCGATGTTAAAGCCGTGGCTGGAACCTGTTGTCCGTCCACATGCAGGGCCACAAAATTGATGCCGAAATATTCAAAGTCAAACGGGGTCTCTGGGTAGGCTCCGCTGAAACTGGTATTTTCCATACAGGCCAGGATCAATCGCTTGGGTAGTTTCCCCAGGAACAGGTTTTCTTTATTGGCGCTCATATTTCCAGCAGGCACAGAGAACAATTAGAAGTGTACCGGCAAGAAAACACATGTATATTAATACACAAGAAAATTATTAAGATCCGTAAATTTTGTATGGATAAAAATGCTACGCTTGACATGGTAAAATTCGCAATATACAAGTGGAATGTGAAGAACATGGTGGAATTTGGGGTAAAATGGGAGGCCAGATCAGCACCACTGCTACATGCGTCTGAGTTAGAAATGTCTAAATCTTTAATTTAGTACATATAACGAAAATGAACAAGCAGCCAGAGGATGCTAGGTCCCCCGCCAAAATGGCAGCAATATTTATAATCGCTGTCGGTTTCAGAAGATATTCATGAGGATGGCAACAGCTACTTCACAGGCGTAAGAAGCAGAGGGGTCTTTCCACCTTCCCAGGTTTTGAGATCAATTACAAGCGTCTAGTCCGTCATTCATAATCCAGCCGTCGTCCATTAGAGAATATCCGCGTCCATAATCCAAAGACCTATTCCATTTCCATATAACAGTATTAGCAGTATTAGCACCAAATTCAAAAAGACAATCATAGTATACATAAACATAGGCTTGTTTCCTGCAAGAGAGAAGCGGTCAACATTTTTCAATGATGCCGGCAAGACATCATGATGTTCCAAAAATATCAAATCCGTATCGCTGATCAGTATTCTTAATCCATAATATTCGTTATAGAGTCGTCATCTAAGAAAAAGATGTATCTCAGTCACGCTTTGATTGTGACTGTTCATATGAGTACCATGAGGATCTTGAAGTACATGGGTTCATACGGCCCCTAGCCCCCGGGTTAAGCGGAATTAGACACAAGTTACGAAACGTAGCGCCATAGATCTTGCACGCTACGTTCGTATTTTGCTATCAGCATGCGATATGTATCGCCAAATTTGAGAAATTTTGAGTGGAGGCGCTTGGTGGAATAGTCCTGTTTGATAAGTTTCTGCAACAATGTTTTGTGACGTTGATTAAAATCATCACATTTAACACAGGAACTAGCAAATGCTACTAAGCGAGATATGTATACGCCATATGCAGGTCCCACTGGAATATTACTATCCAGAAAGGGATAGTTTACGATGTCGAAATTGTAATCATCTCTTTTGTCATAAAGTCGACGAGAGAGAATGCCCACTTCATTTTTATAGAGGTAGAGATCTAAATAAGATGTGCCTGTAGGGCTATCTGTAGTTTCCTTCAAATCCGAATGGCTGACTGAATGTTGATTGCTACTGTAATATATTTTCTTTACCATGTAGCATGAAAATTATGTAACCGAAATGCAACCCTAAGAGACAACTCATGGCATATTATCTGCAAACTAAATTTGACAAGAATATGAAGGCATTCTCAAACTATTGGCCAGAAAGCAAATGTAGGCTTTGCCACAAGGAGTCACCACCTGTAGGTGCAAGCAGGCAAAACACAATCCCAAATGACATCTCATGTCATGGTATCGGCATATGAACTTTGAGACTCTGAAGAGGGGTCCTCAAGTTATTGCCCGTACTAGATGCCCACCGGTGTTCATGTTATTTGGGGCGGGTCACATATGAATACAAAATTTGAGAATAATCTGATGAGCAGTTGCCAAATTATTGCTCGGAAACAAATTTTTCCACCAGGAGATGGCACCTGTAGGCAGAAGCGGGAAAAATACAATCCCAAGGAGTGAGTGAGTGAGTGAATAGGGTTTAACGTCGCTTTCAACATTTTTTCAGCTATATCACGACGGGGAAGGGAAGGGAGGGGAGGGGGAGAGGCAGGGGAACCTACTTGTAACAGAGCAGATCTAATGCTGCCATTTTATAGTGCTGTCCCACTGAAATATCATGCCGTAGGCAGACATGACACCCCACTCAGTCACATTATACTCACACCGAGCGAACCAGTCCTTGTTCTATCCTCTTAATGCTGAGCGTAAGCGAGGGAGCAACAAGTTCCATTTTTCAAGTCTTAGGTATGACCCGGCCTGGGATCGAACCCAGTACCTACCGCTTACGAGGCCGACGCTCTAACCATTAGACCACCGCAGTGCGGTTTCATTGTTCGAAAGTTATCGCTCGCGAAGGATTTGAACAAACATGAACGGACATGCATTAAAGATTGGAACAAATTTTTCCACCAGGAGATGCCACCTGTAGGCAGAAGCGGGGAAAATACAATCCCAAGGAACATGGTATCGTGGGGACATCTGCATACCAAATTTGAGAAGAATCCGATGAGGGTCCTCAAGTTATTGCCCAGAAACCAAATTTAGATTTTGACACCAGGTGACGCCACCTCTAGGCGCAAGTTAGTGAAATGCATTATCAAGCGACATCTTATTTCACGGTACTTTCATACAAAATTTGAGAAGAGTCCGATGGTCAGTTCTCAAGTTATTAACCGGAAACGAATCTGTGATGTTGCCATCAGGTGGCGCCACCTGTGAGTGCAAGTGAGTGAAAGGCAATCCCAAGCAACAGCTCCTGGCATGGTAAATGCATGCCAATTTTGAGAAGAATCCGATGAGCCGCAACGTTTCTCATGTTACCCAGAAAGGTACATAGGTAGGATATTTCAAAGAAGTTCGACCAAGTGTTTCTAAGTTATCACTTGCAGCATGGAATAATGGAATGAACTCTAGTGGCGCCACCTCCGGGTGAATCTTGCTGAAACGCATCACCAACGATGTTTTGTCGCAGGGAATGCATTTACCAAATTTCGAAGAAATCCGACAAATTGTTCGAAAGTTATCGCTCACGAAGGATTTGAACAAACATGAACGGACATGCATTAAAGATTGGAACAAATTTTTCCACCAGGAGATGCCACCTGTAGGCAGAAGCGGGAAAAATACAATCCCAAGGAGCATGGTATCGTGGGGACATCTGCATACCAAATTTGAGAAGAATCCGATGAGGGTCCTCAAGTTATTGCCCAGAAACCAAATTTAGATTTTGACACCAGGTGATGCCACCTCTAGACGCAAGTCAGTGAAATGCATTATCAAGCGACATCTTATGTCACGGTACATTCATACAAAATTTGAGAAGAATCCGATGGTCAGTTCTCAAGTTATTACCCGGAAACGAATTTGTGATGTTGCCACCAGGTGGCGCCACCTGTGAGTGCAAGTGAGCGAAAGGCAATCCCAAGCAACAGCTCCTGGCATGGTAAATGCATGCCAAATTTGAGAAGAATCCGATGAGCCGCAACGTTTCTCATGTTACCCAGAAAGGTACATATGTAGGATATTTCAAAGAAATTCGACCAAGTGTTTCTAAGTTATCACTTGCAGCATGGAATAATGGAATGAACTCTAGTGGCGCCACCTCCGGGTGGATTTTGCTGAAACGCATCACCAACGGTGTTTTGTCGCAGGGAATGCATTTACCAAATTTCGAAGAAATCCGACAAATTGTTCGAAAGTTATCGCTCGCGAAGGATTTGAACAAACACGAACGGACATGCATTAAAGATTGGAACAAGATCCAGTGGCGCCACCTACAGGCGGATCTTGCTAAAACGTAATACCAGCGACGTCTTGTCGCAAAGAATGAATATGCCAAATTTCGGAGGAATCCGACAAAGCATTTAGGAGTTATCGCTTACGCAGTATTTCCACGGACAAGCACTAAATATTGGAACAAGACCCAGTGGCGCCACCTACAGGCAGATCTTGCTGAAACGTAATACCAAGAGACGTCTTGTCGCAAAGAATGCAGATGCCAAATTTCGGAGGAATCCGACAAAGCATTTAGAAGTTATTGCTTACGAAGTATTTGCACGGACATGTCCGTGCATGCACGGACACATAGAAGCAAGACCCCAGTGGCGCCACCTACAGGCGGATCTTGCTGAAACGTAATACCAAGAGACGTCTTGTCGCAAAGAATGCAGATGCCAAATTTCGGAGGAATCCGACAAAGCATTTAGAAGTTATTGCTTACGAAGTATTTGCACGGACATGTCCGTGCATGCACGGACACATAGAAGCAAGAACCATTTTAAAGTCCGCGGCCGCGTTGCGGCGGGGGACAAAAAGTAGAACACTGAAGAATACAGGTATATCAAGTACCTGTACCAGAACGCATGAGCAATAGCGGTGACCTGGCCACCAATTTAAACCCGCCAAACATCCCCAAAAGGACCCCTGTCAGTTACCCGTGCAACAAGGGCAGTGGCACATACTATTAAAGTAATGTCAGCAGAACTGCGTGCAAAGTTAGCAAACTCTAAAGCTGCCGAATGCAATTTCTCCAACCCAAAATCCAAGTATCTCAAATACGCATCGGATGACCAACCCCCTTAACACTGGGTTATCTCCCATGGAATGTCTGCACGAAATGCAAACGACGCTCGCCTGAAACTGTGCCCAGGATAAAGTCTTTCTGGTAGACCAATAGCTACCAAGGTTTTTGATAGAAAGGCCTGAAATACCTGATGTGTTATGGGCACACACCGGCGAGGTGGATAGCAATGACGAGCGAACAGGGGTTCTAGTGGCTCTACAGTGCCACGAGAAACTAACATTAATTTAGAGGCACGGACAGGGCACAGAGGCGAACCAGGGAGGGCGGCAAGAGGAATTTGAAGGCAATGATCGCCGAACTGGTTAGTTTTTGAATATTTTAGAGCTGCAACTAATCCCTGGGACTGGGATAACGGGTTGGTGAAAAGGCAGCCACAGATGGTGGGATCAGAGAAGATTTTCGCGCCATTAAAAAGAAAGCGAAGACAATACATCGTACAATGAAAACCATCGGTAAAATCAAGAGCTTGCCAAATACGAATCAAAATGGATGGAGTCATTGGTCGGGCCTGCACTGGAGCGCGAACCATTTGCTTGCCTGCACCCCGTAACGTTAAAGTCAGTCGAATATGTGAAAGGGGTGGGCAGTCATAGCCATGTAAGAGGTGTAACAATCTGACTCCATTCAAATAATTTTTGACACTTGTTATCGCAGTAAATGACAATCTTAAAAATTGCTCATATAAACACAAAACATCTACAGGTAACGGAGTCAAACCATAATAGTCACAAAAGAGATAATATGCCCTTTGTTTGCGTCATTAAAAGAAAGTGAAAACAAACGATACATTAATACAATAAAAACCATCAGTAAACTCGAAAGATTGCTAAATTGGAATCAAAATGAAGAGTCATTGATCGAGTCTGCACTCGAACCTATAGTCTGGAGAAAATGTGATATGTGGACAGTCAAATCCATACAAAAATCTAACAATCTGACTCAATTCAAATCATTGTTAACACTAGTTATCACAGTAAATTACAATCTTAAAAGCTGCACATAAAATACAAAACATCTACGCCTACAGGTAACAGAGTCAAACCCATCTGCGCAAAACATACTGCTTTTCTCAAAGCACATAATTGCTGACCTACAAATTACCCAGAAGCAGAACATTTAATTAAGCTCTCAGAAATAATTCCTGGTCAACTGGTCAAAATTGAAATTATATTCTGCTACGGACTATAACTTATGCTGAGGTGACAAGGGACAGCGAGAAAACGATCTGTCGCCCTATTGATTTTAGTTGATAGGAAAACAAAGCAACACATTTTTAGAATATCCAATAGGGAAACCGAAACATAAGTCTACCACAACACGATCATGATAGCTGGACAGTTTTGTAAATGTGGAATGGTCCAATTTGACGGAACTGGAATATGACAACCATCAATGTTCGGTAAAGAACGCAACTTCCTGTCTATAGCATATATTCAGTTTAATTTGTAGACAAGACGCCACAAAACCTAGACGAGTCTGTGTATTGAGGCGCGTCACAACGTCACTATTGGTACTGACAAGACAAAACAGGCCATACTTCAGGACCGGCTCTATTTAACGTAGCGGCATGAGGAAAACGAAACATAATAAGTCTGTCGCAACACGATCAAGATAACTGGACAGTTTTGTAAATGTGGAATGTTCCAGTTTTACGGAACTGAAATATAACAACCATCAATGTTCGGTAAAAGACGCAACTTCCTGTCTATTGCATATATTCAGTTTTACTTGTATACGAGACACGGCAAAACCTAGACGAGCCTGTGTATTAAGGCGCATCGCAACATCACTATTGTTACTGACAAGACAAAACGGCCATACCGCTGAACCGGAAACTTTAAAATCCCTACATATACCCAAACATCTCCTCTGACTGGTCAGTGCAAACTGCACAGTGAAGTCAAGCCGGCACACATTAAATAAATTGTCCAAACCATGTACCATGGGGAAAACACGGGGAATAGGAACACCCCAGTGCCGGAGATTTAAATATGAACGGGAATAAACACCCTAGTGCCGGTGATTCAAATATGAAGGGGAATAATGATCAGAAAGTTGATTACATGCTAGAAGTCCAAAGACAACGACCAGCGAGGTAATTCAGGCTGAAGGGCACATTCGTGTACTTGTAAGCTAAATATAGAATAGCACCGGTACTTTGAGCTAAGGTTACATGTGGATCATGCCTAGTTCCAATTACCCATGTTGACGAGCCAAAATGTCATGGTAAGGAGGAATGTTCAAATTCCACCGTCGTCCCTCTGGTCGTAGACCTGCCGGGTTATTTACGAACGGATACTGTGAAGCAGATATGGACACCCGTGGAGAACACAAAATGTAAGTGGGACAAATCTGCCTTCTATGGGATGGGTTGGTATGTCGTTCCTGAAACTCATGGCCGTGGTCAGTGTTGGAGCGAGTAGCTTTCTACTCATCCTGCCGCAAACTAATACAGGTCAAGGCCGATCAGAGGTCAAGGATGCAAAGTCATTACCACAAGATCTATCTGTCGCTATTATCGCTAACATCGGGTCTGTAGGTCTTCATAAAACTGCTAAAGAAATTGCGCAACTTTTTGAACAAGTGAATATTGATGGAAGTGTCTTCTTGTCTGCACAATAACATGATCAAGGCACCAGACTGTGTACCTGCGACTGTGTTCTTGCCTGAGCAATAACATGATTAAAGCACCAGATTATGTACCCCCTACTATGTCCTTGTCTGAACAGTAACATGTTCCAGGCACTAGACTATGTACCACTACTGTGTTCTTGTCTGGACAATAACATGATCAAGGCACCAGACTGTGTACCTCCTGCTGTGTCCTTGTCTGGACAATAACATGATCAAGGCACCATGCTGTGTACCTCCTGCTGTGTCCTTGTCCGCACAAAAAACATGATCACGGCACCAGACTGTGTACCTCCTACTGTATCCTTGTCTGGACAATAACATGATCAAGGCACCAGACTGTGTACCTCCTACTGTGTCCTTGTCTGAACAATAACATAATCAAGGCACCAGCCGGTGTACCACCTACTGTGCACTTGTCGGAACAATAACATGATCAAGGCACCAGTCTGTGAACCTCCTACTGTGTCCCTGTCTGGACAATAACATGAACAATGCACCGGACTGTGTACCTCCTACTGTGTCCTTGCCTGGACAATAACATGATCAAGGCACCAAACTGTGTACCTCATGCTGTGTCCTTGTCTGAACAGTAACATGATCAAGGCACCAGCCTGTGTACCTCCTACTGTTTCCTTGTCTGGACAATAACATGACCAAGGCACCAGACTGTGTACCTTCTGCTGTGTCCTTGTCTGGACAATAACATGATCAGGGCACCAGGCTGTGTACCTCCTGCTGTGTCCTTGTCCGCACAATAACATGATCAATGCAGCAGACTGTGTACCTCCTACTGTTTCCTTGTCTGGACAATAACATGATCAAGGCACCAGACTGTGTACCTCCTGCTGTGTCCTTGACTGGACAATAACATGATCAAGGCACCAGACTGTGTAAACCTGCTGTGTCCTTGTCTGGACAATAACATGATCAAGGCACCAGACTGTGTACCTCATGCTGTGTCCTTGTCTGAACAGTACCATGATAAAGGCACCAGACTGTGTACCTCCTGCTGTGCTCTTGTCTGGATAATAACTTGATCAAGGACACAAGACTGTGTACCTCCTGCTGTGTCCTTGTCTGGACAATAACATGATCAAGGCACCAGACTGTGTACCTCCTGCTGTGTCCTTGTCTGAACAGTAACATGATCAAACTAACAGACTGTGTACCTCCTGCTGTGTCCTTAACTGGACAATAACTTGATCAAGGCACCAGACTGTGTACCTCCTGCTGTGTCCTTGTCTGGACAGTAACATGATCAAGGCACCAGACTGTGTACCTCCTGCTGTGTCCTTGCCTGGATAATAACTTGATCAAGGCACCATAATGTGTACCTCCTGCTGTGTCATTGTCTGGACAATAACATGATCAGGGCACCAGGCTGTGTACCTCCTGCTGTGTCCTTGTCCGCACAATAAACTGATCAATGCACCAGACTGTGTACCTCCTACTGTTTCCTTGTCTGGACAATAACAAGGTCAAGGCACCAGACTGTGTACCTTCTGCTGTGTCTTTGTCTGGACAATAACTTGATCAAGGCACCAGACTGTCTACCTCCTGCTATGTCCTTGTCTGGACAATAACATGATCAATGCACCGGACTGTGTACCTCCTACTGTTTCCTTGTCTGGACAATAACATGATCAATTCAACAGACTGTGTACCCCCTACTGTGTCCTTGTCTGGACAATAACATGATCAATGTACCAGACTGTGTACCAGACTGTGTACCTCCTGCTGTGTCCTTGTCTGGACAATATCATGATCAAGGCACCAGACTGTGTACCTCCTGCTGTCTCCTTGTCTGGACAATAACATGATCAATGCACCAGACTGTGTACCTCCTACTATTTCCTTGCCTGGACAATAACATGATCAAGGCACCAGACTGTGTACCTCCTGCTGTGTCCTTGTCTGGACAATACCATGATCAAGGCACCAGACTGTGTACCTCCTGCTGTGTCCTTGTCTGGACAATAACATGATCAAGGCACCAGAGTGTGTACCTCCTGCTGTGCCCTTGTCTGGACAATAACATGATCAAGGCATCAGACTGTGTACCTCCTACTGTTTCCTTGTCTGGACAATAACAAGGTCAAGGCACCAGACTGTGTACCTTCTGCTGTGACTTTTTCTGAACAATAACTTGATCAAGGCACCAGAATGTGTACCTCCTGCTATGTCCTTGTCTGGACAATAACACGATCAATCCACCGGACTGTGTACCTCCTCCTGTTTCCTTGTCTGGACAATAACATGATCAATTCACCAGACTGTGTACCCCCTACTGTGTCCTTGTCCGGACAATAACATGATCAATGTACCAGACTGTGTACCCCCTACTGTGTCCTTGTCTGGACAATAACATGATCAAGGCACCAGACTGTGTACCTCCTGCTGTGTCCTTGTCTGAACAGTAACATCATCAAACCTACAGACTGTGTACCTCCTGCTGTGTCCTTGACTGGACAATAACTTGATCAAGGCACCAGCCTGTGTACCTCCTGCTGTGTCCTTGTCTGGACAGTAACATGATCAAGGCACCAGACTGTGTATCTCCTGCTGTGTCCTTGCCTGGACAATAACTTGATCAAGGCACCAGAATGTGTACCTCCTGCTGTGTCATTGTCTGGACAATAACATGATCAGGGCACCAGGCTGTGTACCTCCTGCTGTGTCCTTGTCCGCACAATAAACTGATCATTGCACCAGACTGTGTACCTCCTACTGTTTCCTTGTCTGGACAATAACATGATCAAGGCACCAGACTGTGTACCTTCTGCTGTGTCTTTGTCTGGACAATAACTTGATCAAGGCACCAGACTGTGTACCTCCTGCTATGTCCTTGTCTGGACAATAACATGATCAATGCACCGGACTCTGTACCTCCTACTGTTTCCTTGTCTGGACAATAACATGATCAATTCACCAGACTGTGTACCCCCTACCGTGTCCTTGTCTGGACAATAACATGATCAATGTACCAGACTGTGTACCCCCTACTGTGTCCTTGTCTGGACAATAACATGATCAAGGCACCAGACTGTGTACCTCCTGCTGTGTCCTTGTCTGGACAATATCATGATCAAGGCACCAGACTGTGTACCTTCTGCTGTGTCCTTGTCTGGACAATAACATGATCAATGCACCAGACTGTGTACCTCCTACAATTTCCTTGCCTGGACAATAACATGATCAAGGCACCAGACTGTGTACCTCCTGCTGTGTCCTTGTCTGAACAATACCATGATCAAGGCACCAGACTGTGTACCTCCTGCTGTGTCCTTGTTTGGACAATAACATGATCAAGGCACCAGAGTGTGTACCTCCTGCTGTGCCCTTGTCTGGACAATAACATGATCAAGGCATCAGACTGTGTACCTCCTACTGTTTCCTTGTCTGAACAATAACAAGGTCAAGGCACCAGACTGTGTACCTTCTGCTGTGTCTTTGCCTGGACAATAACTTGATCAAGGCACCAGACTGTGTACCTCCTGCTATGTCCTTGTCTGGACAATAACATGATCAATGCACCGGACTGTGTACCTCCTACTGTTTCATTGTCTGGACAATAACATGATCAATTCACCAGACTGTGTACCCCCTACTGTGTCCTTGTCTGGACAATAACATGATCAATGTACCAGACTGTGTACACCCTACTGTGTCCTTGTCTGGACAATAACATGATCAAGGCGCCAGACTGTGTACCTCCTGCTGTGTCCTTGTCTGGACAATATCAATATCAAGGCACCAGACTGTGTACCTCCTGCTGTGTCCTTGTCTGGACAATAACATGATCAATGCACCAGACTGTGTACCTCCTACTATTTCGTTGTCTGGACAATAACATGATCAAGGCACCAGACTGTGTACCTCCTGCTGTGTCCTTGTCTGGGCAATACCATGATCAAGGCACCAGACTGTGTACCTCCTGCTGTGTCCTTGTCTGGACAATAACATGATCAAGGCACCAGAGTGTGTACCTCCTGCTGTGCCCTTGTCTGGACAATAACATGATCAAGGCATCAGACTGTGTACCTCCTGCTGTGTCGTTGACTGAACAGTAACATGATCAAGGCACCAGACTGTGTATCTCCTACTGTGCCCTTGTCTGGATAATAACTTGATCACGGCACCAGACTGTGTATCTCCTGCTGTGTCTTTGTCTGGACAATAACATGATCAAGGCACCAGACTGTGTACCTCCTGCTGTGTCCTTGTCTGAACAGTAACATGGTCAAGGCACCAGACTGTGTACCTCCTGCTGTGTCCTTGACTGGACAATAACTTGATCAAGGCAACAGACTGTGTACCTCCTGCTGTGTCCTTGTCTGGACAATATCATGATCAAGGCACCAGACTGTGTACACCTACTGTGT
Source organism: Hanleya hanleyi (assembly GCA_036873755.1). Lineage (NCBI taxonomy): Eukaryota > Metazoa > Mollusca > Polyplacophora > Lepidopleurida > Hanleyidae > Hanleya > Hanleya hanleyi. The sequence continues at coordinate 46,225 of JAVTVY010020591.1, forward strand.
CCTTGTCTGCACAATAACATGATCAAGGCACCAGACTGTGTATCTCCTGCTGTGTCATTGTCTGAACAATAACATGATCAAGGCACCAGACTGTGTACCTCCTACTGTGTCCTTGTCTGGACGATAACATGATCAAGACACCAGACTGCGTACCCCCTACTGTGTCCTTGTCTGGTCAACAACATGATCAAGGCACCGGCCTGTGTACCTCCTACCGTGTCCTTGTCTGCACAATAACATGATCAAGGCAACAGACTGTGTATCTCCTGCTGTGTCATTGTCTGAACAATAACATGATCAAGGCACCAGACTGTGTACCTCCTACTGTGTCCTTGTCTGGACAATAACATGATCAAGACACCAGACCGTGTACCTGCTACTGTGTCCTTGTCTGGACAATAACATGATCAAGGCATCAGGCTGTGTACCTCCTGCTGTGTCCGTGTCCGTTTGCTCATATTTTCTGAGTTATTCGAGAAAAACGACATTTTTTACCTGCAAAATTGGAGAGGCACTTTTTTCCGACCTGTTAATTTAACTTACACTGTAGAGTCAACCGGTCGAAATAAACATTGACGGCAAATACCTCATCCGCAGTCAACCTCAATGGCGAGAGCCGGTTCACCCTCGCTCTGTGTATTGACAAGATTCATTAAAAGTTATTGCTTGGGCCATTATTAGGGACGTGTCTATGAATTGGATTATGGACCACCACAGCCTGTGCAACAGTAGGGGCTTCTTGGTTGGGCATGGCAACGGCTTCGACCCAACGAGCGAAATAGTGCAAAACAAGTTCTGAAAAACCTCAATTCGCAAGAAGTTCTAGCAAATCTCCAGAGTAAATTCGTCATAGTCCCAGCAGACAAAGCTCCGAATAATATAATATGCATATGTAAATATTACTATTACCAGGTGCTGGTTAAAGAATTGAGTGTAGACATAAGTTCATCAAATACGTCTACTTACTCCCAAACTGCATTTACTCTGGAAGATTTATTTAACAATCACAAAAAGTTTCTCAGGGAAAGAGGTATTTGTCTTCCAACCAATCATAACGACATACCAAAAATATACTGGACTCCCAAAATGCATAAATCACCATACAAAGCTAGATTCATAGCTGGTTCTAGAAGCTGCACCACCAAGCTTCTTTCAACCCTATTGACGAGGGCCCTTCAGGAGGTAAAAGCATTTTGGGAAAGGTATTGCGCCACTATTTCTAAGAACTCTGGCGTTGAATGTATGTGGATATTGAAAAACTCAAAATGTCTTACGGAAGAGCTTGATGCTAAAGGTCACATACCGTACAGACATGTATCCACATGGGATTTCTCGACTCTCTATACTACAATCCCTCATCAGGACCTTATTGACCGTCTAAGTTCATTAATAGTATCTGTGTTCAAGAAAACTGATCGTAGATATATTAATGTCGGAAGCCATAAAGCATTCTTTAGCTCGACTACATACAAGAGATATCATTCATGGGATGTTTCTTTGTTTATAGAGTTGCTTGAATTTCTCATTAAAAATATCTATGTGAAATTTGGTAACACAATATATCAGCAGCATATAGGTATTCCAATGGGTACTAATTGTGCACCCCTGTTGGCTGACCTGTATCTGTTCTCTTATGAATATGACTATATGCAGGCGCTTTCAAAAACCGATCCATTCAAAGCCCGTTCCTTCTCATTCACCAAACGCTATATAGACGATCTTCTCGCTGCGGATAATCGCTATATAAATGACGCAGTGAAGGATATATATCCACCTTCACTGGATTTGAAGGAAACTACAGATAGCCCTACAGGCACATCTTATTTAGATCTCTATCTCTATAAAAATGAAGCGGGCATTCTCTCTCGTCGACTTTATGACAAAAGAGATGATTACAATTTCGACATCGTAAACTATCCCTTTCTGGATAGTAATATTCCAGTGGGACCTGCATATGGCGTATACATATCTCGCTTAGTAGCATTTGCTAGATCATGTGTTAAATGTGATGATTTTGATCAACGTCACAAAACATTGTTGCAGAAACTTATAAAACAGGGCTATTCCACCAAGCGCCTCCACTCAAAGTTTCTCAAATTTGGCGATACATATCGCATGCTGATAGCAAAATACGAACGTAGCGTGCAAGATCTATGGCGCTACGTTTCGTAACTTGTGTCTAATTCCGCTTAACCCGGGGCTAGGGGCCGTATGAACCCATGTACTTCAAGATCCTCATGGTACTCATATGAACAGTCACAATCAAAGCGTGACTGAGATACATCTTTTTTTAGATGACGACTCTATAACGAATATTATGGATTAAGAATACTGATCAGCGATACGGATTTGATATTTTTGGAACATCATGATGTCTTGCCGGCATCATTGAAAACTGTTGACCGCTTCTCTCTTGCAGGAAATAAGCCTATGTTTATGTATACTATGATTGTCTTTTTGAATTTGGTGCTAATACTGTTATGTGGAAAATGGAATAGGTCTTTGGATTATGGACGCGGATATTCTCTAATGGACGACGGCTGGATTATGAATGACGGACTAGACGCTTGTAATTCGATGACCGCAATATACTGGTTTCCACTGCCCGTTTCGATCATTGGCCCAAGGATGTCAACTGCGATCCTCTCTCCCGGACAACCAGTCATCTGTCCACTGTGTGGTCCTCGCGGTTTGCGTCAAGCCTGCTTTCTTCTGTTACATACATCGCAGCTTCGGCACCATTGGCGTATGGCCGTCTGCAGGCCAGGCCAGGTATAGGCCTGTCTCACCTTCGCTAAAGTCTTCTTTACTCCGAGATGTCCACCGGTGGGACCGTCGTGGCACTCTCTTAACACTTTACGGCGCAAGGAACGAGGTACAACCAGCAGTCGTCGCTTGACATTACCACGGTCATCCACCCAACGTCTAACCAGCAGCGAATCGCAAATCTCCAACATATCGAAGGCACCCCACAGGCTCTTCGTGACGAGTCCGTACGGACTGACGTCTTCCCGGTTTGGTCGGCTACCTTGCCACACCCAGTCGAGAACAGGTTGTAGGTCGGGATCTTCGGCCTGGGCTCGGCCGAACCCTTCGGTTGGCGACACCATCTCAATCACACGGGCGGCTGCCTGAACGTCATCGCTGCTTGATCGACCACACTGTTTGCATGGGATACGACTCAGTGCTCGATGTTGAAATCGTAGACGCAATGGGCCTGAATCCAACGGGCCAGCTGTCCCTCTGGTTCCTTGAACCGCATGAGCCATCTCAGCGAGCCGTGGTCGGTGCGCAGCAAAAACTTCAGCCCAAACAGGTAGTGTCGAAAGCATTTGACGAAATGCACAACAGCAAGTAGTTCTCTTCTCGTCACACAGTAGGCTCGTTCGGTCTTCGACAACACACGACTGGCGTATGCCACGACCTTCTCTTCTCCGTCTATCACCTGCTACAATACGGCTCCGATGCCATAGTTACTCGCGTCCGTATCCAAAATGAAAGGGAGCTTAAAGTCTGGCATAGCAAGCACAGGCGCGGTTGTCAGCTTGTCTTTCAGGGTGTCGAAGGCTTGCTGCGCTGTGTTGTCCCATATGAAAACTGCCTTCTTTTCAGTTAACTTATGCAGCGGCACGGATGAAACGTCGATAGTAGCTGCAGAGGCTCAGGAAGCCCCGAACCTCGGTCTGCGAAACGGGTGTAGGCCAGTCTCATACAGCACAGATTTTCTGTGGGTCAGTTCCAATTCCATTCTGTGATACCACGTGGCCTAGATAAAGGACTTGTCGTGCCCCTATGACGCACTTAGACGGCTTGAGCTTCAGACCATGTTGTTTTAATCTCTCGAAGACCCCATCAAGACGCTGAATCATCTCGTCAAACGTCCGTCCAAAAACAATGATTTCGTCAAGGTAGACGAGACACGTATCATAATGGAGTCCTGCTAGGATGGCTTCCATTAGCCGCTCAAACGTCCCGGGCGCATTGCAGAGCCCAAACGGCATAACTCGGAACTGGTACAGACCTTTCCTGGTTGCAAAGGCTGTCTTGCATCTATCTTCGGGGGACACTTCAACTTGCCTGTAACCTGACATTAAGTCTATGGTACTCCACCAACTGGCACCTGATAAAGAATCCAGAGAGTCGTCGATCATCGGCAACGGGTAAGCATCCTTCTCTGTGATCTTGTTCAAAGCACGGTAATCAACGCAGAAGCGCATTTTCCCGTCCTTCTTTTTCACCAGAACTACCGGCGCTGATCACGGTCCACTGGCTGGCTCGACCACTCCACGCTGTAACATGTCTTCAACTTGCTCATCGATCAATTCACGGGCGTGAATCGGCGGTCGTCTTGGCGGAATGCGGATGGGTGGTGCACTTCCAGTTTTTATGTGATGTTGTACCTTCGTCGTTCGACCTAGATCAGTATCGTCTTAGCAAACAGGTCAGTATATCGGGTGACCAAATCTTCTACAGCCAGGACTTGGTCTGTCTCTAGGCCTTCGCTGGATCGTCGAACCAGAGCTGTAAGGTGGTCTGGACATGCGCTGGTCGGCACGGCGGGTTTTGGTCTACTAGGTTTCGCATGGCTCGGCGTCGACGCTTCGGCCGCACTCGAAACTTGATCGTCCACTACTTCTACTTCACCCATACGGCCGCAGAGCGTCCCGGCCTGGACTACAGTCGGTTCTGAGGACAAGTTGAGAAACCTCAGTGAGACTTCGCGGTCACGGTCAACCTCGATGAGGACCCTGGCCACCATGGCTCCTGTCTTCTGGGTAAACTCCGGTTCGTTTTCGATCATCCCTACCTCGCCTGGTAGGCTCCCACGAACTTTTCCTGTTACAACGGCTTCGGATCCAGCAGGAATAGTCACAGTCTCGGACACGGCTACACGGTAACAACCTGTGCTCCCCACGGCCTCGCAGTAAATATCTACAGTGGATGTAAGCTTGTGTTATCAGTTACTCCTAGCCGAGGCCTGTGAGTAACTAGTGTAGGTGAGTGTGATTAGATTTATTTCGTCCCGAAGGCCGACCATCTTATATGTGAGCAAGTATATGTTATCATGTAAAATGGTATCCGTGTGATGGGCTGCAGTGTGGGATATTTGGTGCTCTGTATTTCCCGTTGATGGACATCTCGTCTTCAGATACTGTGCGTGTTAGTATCTTATCCCCAAGCTATGGCTTAGCTCTCGGCTTTCCAACCCTTCGGCGGATGGTTCGGCGCAGTTTCGGCAGTCAATTCGGCACTTTCGGCCCTTTCGGCGCATTTGCGGCGATCCTGTCTCTGTGCTCTCCCGCACGATGTTCACCCGCCGATTGTCTGAGACAGAATGGCGAACGTCATTCTCTGCGTCTTATATAGGCTCTGGCTCCCAGAATCCATTGCGCTCCCAAACATGGCAGCCCCCATAAAGCGAAAGTACACACTCAGACGGTGCTGGATTTCGTGTCAGATCAGCAGAGTTCGACTTCTCTCGCCCAGTTTCGATGCAAGATGCGTGTCAGGGTTTATTTACACGTCCCTCGCTGAAAGTTTCAGCGCACAGTTAATACAGGTAAGTCGAATATCCACCATTGTCGGTCCAGTCACAATGCTATTTAGAATGTCAGCGTAGAACGAAAATGACATTCTCCAGGTCACGGAAATTTTCGTCATAAATAATATGAAAGTGGGAGTACTCGGTCAGGTGCGAACCTTCCTACGCTGTTTCACACACGTTCCATATCTCTTGTAGTCTGGTTCCTTTATGCAGATTATATAACGACATATGAGGATTAAACTGAGAACGCACTCAAATTGTATTAAATATGTTGTTATCATCATCAGATGCATTTACAGAATTCACACCCACGTTCATCCACTCTATAGCCATTCTCACAGAATATTAAACATGGCATGGGTAGACAACCACGATTGGAAGGTTCATCCATCCTCTGTTCTCTCTTCAGTTCTACCGGACGTATGAGACCTGTAAGACAGGAAAACACACAAGCATTATATTAGCATGTTTCCCGCATTCACCAACAATGGGTGATACGTAGATGTACCCTTAAGGATCTCACCAGTAATGGGTGATACCTAGATGTAATGTGTGATACCTAGATGTAATTGGTGATACCTAGATGTAATGGGTGATACCTAGATGTAATGGGTGATACCTAGATGTGCCTAGATGTACCCTTAAGGTGCCTAGATGTACCCTTAAGGGTCAATTCCTTGGATGGACTTTCTAGAAGATACCGTCTCCAGGCTCTGGTATTTATAGCCTAGGGTGTCATTTTTGGTGTGAACACATTATCGTTGATATGTACTTGAATATGGACAATAAAGCTTAAAGCTTAAAGCATGTTTTCAACAATAGGTACAGATCTTTATTATGGCACTAACTTTGCTTCACAAAATTTGTGGTATTTCGAGGCAATGTACTTCAGGCTGGGAAATAATCACTTGCGCTACGAATACTCTATCTATTCAATCTATTCTGACGTAATAAAATTATGGATTATATCCGTTTGACTTGGGCAGATGAAATCGTCGAGATGGAATTTTCTCTGCAACCGGTTGCCTTCCGTTGGCCTTCCAATTCGCTTGTCCAATTAACCTACAGCAATCTCATTGAGTCATCCAGTCAAGACTATTCTTTTATGTTTGAGACCTGATTTTCTTAGATATAACAGAGGAATTGTATTCCCACAAAGAGCATTAGATCGACCAATGATTCATTTTCACGTGGTCCTACTGTTCGCCAAGTAAGGGGTATACTTGTGAAAATCTGGGGCTCATCGGTTGAAACTATCCCATTGTGGTGAACAGGAAGGGATTGCGCATTGGTCACCACGAAAAAGGGTACCATTTCCCCAGTCGTCGTGATATAGCTGAAATATTGTTGAAAGTGACGTTAAATTCTATTCACCCACTCACCCTTTCCCCAGGGAAAATGTACGGCGGTACAGAGTAGAATGCTTCCGTTAAGTGAGTTTCTATGCTGTGGACCAATGTAGTAGTCACTGTGATCAGTTAGTTGGGGTTATAAACGACGTTGCCTTGTATCCCATCAGACCACTATGAGAGTTTCTAATTGTCTGTATATATGGGATCTGCTGCTGGCCACTAATCCCGTAACGGAGGCTCTGTTTATATATGTATTAATTTCAAAGTAATAGCTGTGTTCGCAGTGAGCCGGTATGGAGATTAAGAATGTCCGATGGCTAAACATGTCAGGCTCCTATCTTCTAACCCAGCTGGAACAGTTTTCTCTACACTCGGGATAAATGGCCATCCTTGGTTGTACAAGATTAGGATATGAAAGGAGACACTAATCTTCAGGACATTCTTAGCAATCCGGCTAAGTCATACAGTCTGAAGTTCCATCAAGTCGTTTATTGAATCTTTCGTTTCTGTGGGGGATGTGGCCGTGTTGTTTAGAGCTCCAGTGTTGTATGTTCAAGCAGTTAGTGTAATTGATGACACCGTTCGAGTCTCGTCAGACTATGATGAGTTTTCTACTCTCACGAATCAAGATTTACTTGTTGGGACAAGGATTCGAGTCTCGTCAGACAATGATGAGTTTTCTACTCTCACGAATCAAGATTTACTTGTTGGGACAAGGATTCGAGTCTCGTCAGACTATGATAGTTTTCTACTCTCACGAATCAAGATTTACTTGTTGGGACAAGGATTCGAGTACGAGCACCAGGCGCTGTCATCGTCCTGTCTTCATCATCATGTCCTATTCATGTATGTTTATTATGACAAAGCTAGTCCGGGCCTCATTCTGAAAAGCATACCACGTGATTGGCCGTTTGGAGTTTCACCCAAAACATATCCCATGAAAGATTAACCGTATTTGACCTGATCGATTTCCGTAAACATCGCAGATGGTGCATCTTTAGAGAGGCAATAGGTCGACAAGTATGTCGGCAATTTACAGGTGCATGGTGGGCTTGTCGTTAATTTTGATTTGCTCTTTTGTTGGGATTGATTTGATTATGTTTAGTTATGTGGTTAGTAGAAGAACTGTGCAGTGTGTGTTAGCGAAATGAGGGTTTGTTATTCTTGAAAATATATGAAGTAACTCGACAAATACATGAGCCGGTACAGTAGAGCTACAAGATGATTTTTGGTTGATTGCGAGTGGAAGAGGCATTGGGTCACTGAAACCGAGGTGGATTTTCTCTAAGCATCGTCCTCCTCTCTATGAGCTCTGTAGCTGGTTTAACGTTTTCTTGTGGTGTGGTATTGTTATTCAGAGCGCGTATTCCAGAGGCACTTTTTCCACGTGACTTTGACGTGCTTCTCTTGGTGCCAACCCGATAAAGGGGGGTGGGGGCGGGGGAGGCACAACTACTTCGCATTGACTAGGTTGTAAGGTTTTTGGGGACGATGGGAGAGGCCCCTGGAAAATTTCCAAGGAGTAGGCTAGAGGGGAGTGATAGATTCACTGATATGTTGAAAGGAAGCTGGCCAACGAGGTTGTGCCATTTTTGTGTATTTCAAGAACATTGACTGGGACATGGTATACGCCATGTGCTATGTTAGGTGTGTCAAGCAATGGGTTTCAGAACTTTGACCTTCAGGATTTCAAGACCACCTGACCAGAAGTAAGGTTCATTTATAGTTAGGATTTTTACAATCTGAGCGGTTGTCTGCGGCGAAACCTTCACTCACCCTCGTTACATCTGCACGTAGGACATCCCCGCTGATCGAGGGCGTTACCAAAGAGGCAGTAAATATCGCACACTGGTCCGCATATAGGTTGGTTAACGATAATATCCGCTGTAAGAAATAAATGTAGAGATGAAAACATCTGATTTTATCAGTCATTAGTACATTATCCGTCCTGTTCACCTTTGTTATCCCCTATTGTCACCGGGCACCATTTCAAAGATTATGTAATTATTTTATACTAATACCTAGTGACACGCACGTATGCACGGCACATTCTGCTCCCTTTATAATATTACTCGGTTTCATGGACGGACGTCTCCGACTGACTCTTCGGGCGTACAGATCATTTCACAGTATATTTGTCCAGCGTATCTACTGACTTACGCTTCGCGCTTCGTCCTTTCTTTTTCAAGAATCGACAGTTACTCATGCTTTCTCTAATACTGAGGCAACGGTGAACGTTACCACATAATACTTTTGGGTCAAGGGCTAACAGAAGGTTCAATTTGTTATTCTGTTTCGTAGAAAAAAAGAATATGGCTATGTACAAAATTTCGGGAATTCAACCGAGCCTTCCAACTTTGTTGCGAACTTTCTGCGTCAGCCAAAAACATCGGTCCAATAAAGCTAAATACCCAAGACACTTCGGAGTTATGCACCTTGGCTTCCTGCCTCGAGCATCTCGGAGTACATGTTCTTGGTACTGGAGTTCGTCCTCCCCAGGGTTCGCCCTAACCACAACTGCGCTCTTCATTCTCCTGATTAAGAAGCGCGAGCATGCCCGCTACCGAAGGATTGTTTATTTCGTTTGGAAAAATGGCGGACTTTAAATGATGTCAGAGAAGTCGTGAAACAAACCTGCAATTGATACACATTGTGATGACTGTGACAGGATACAAGGCGCTGTGGCTTCCAAACATTGAAGGAATGTTGTCTAACTTTCGTTTGACAGATTTCTTGAATGAGGAGGAATGCGCGCGCGGCGCATGAAGATGCCTTAACCTCCTCACAGCGCATGCTCCGTTTTACAAGCTTCCTCCATGGTATCTCTGTCCACAATGGCCTTTACAAGGTCGTCAAGGCGTATAGGGGAAAACCCACTTCAGTCTGGATCCGACCGAACAACTCCAGTTTTGCAGTTGAGCGAGCTACCAGTGTAGCAAGAATGATTGTCCAGCAGTACAGGTAGTCTGCTCCTAGCAGTGGTTGTCCTGACTGAAATTGGGCGAGTAGTGGAAAGAAGTCCGATTCGATATTACTAAAGGTGAGACAAATGACGTCAGGCGGCGATAACGTCACGAATGACGTCACATCCGGTGACATCGCTTTCGAGTCAAAGGTCACTTCCGGGCCAAGCTCATTTCCGGGTCAAATGTCGCTTCCGGTTACTTGACGGTCCAGCAAGAGTATCTAGGCCTACCCCTAAAGAACATCTACCCTGCCACTTTTTCAGTGTTAAACTCAATGATTAACCCATTCATGGACATTTGTGGCATGGGGTGTGGCCCCCTTGTTTTCTTTGCCTCGCGATGTAGAACACGATGGAAGGGGTCTCTAGACCATGGGTTGAAGTTCGCTGAAATGTTAACGTGTGCATGCGTAGTGAATAGGCAGATCGGGGGTGGACGTTTTGGGATCGTGGTTGACCAATATCTGTCCTATTTGGTCGAATTAAGTACCAAAGTGAAGCACTGGTGGGTGACCATCCAACTGGATGGGTGGGTCGTGGAAGTAAGGCTATTGAGCGCATGCCCAGGCAGGGATTGTGGGAGAAGAACATTGGAATGGACTTTGTGGGGTCGAGGTGGACCAATATTGATCCTTTTTGGCCGTCCGAAGTGAAGCACTCCCCAGGGACCATTCAACTGGATGGGTGGGTCGTGGAAGCAAGACTATGTCGAGCATGAGCAGACGGAATTGTGGGAAAAGGACATTGGAATGTATGTTTTGGGATGGAGGTGGACCAATATTGGTCCGATTCGGTCGCGCGATGTATTGAAGTGAAGTTCTCATAGGGGACCATGGATTGGAAGTGAGGCCATTGCGCGCATGGACAGTCCGGGAAATTGCATTGGAATGGACGTTTGGGGGTCGAGGTGGCCCAATATTGGCACGAATAGGTCGTATGAAGCATTAGATTGAAGAACTTATGGGAAGACTCCGATTGCACTGGTGTAGAGTAAAAGTAGCGCATGCGCAGGCAGGAAATTGTTCGAAAAGGGCATTGGAATGGACGTCTAGGGGACGAGGCGGGCCAATAGTGAGCGTACTGGGTCATAAGGGGATCCACGTGAAGCGCTCCTCCAGGCCGGTCTGGTCACGGGGGTACATGTAAAACTTTCTCCAGAAAAGGCAGAACATATGGAAAAGCCCTATCAAACAAGTCTAGAGGAGATAATATCGATTTCGGGCGGATCGAGGCCTGCCGACAAGTGCAAGGTAGCATAGTGGGCGCATGGAAAATTGCCCCCAGAAATAAAGTGGAACACGGATTTTGCATCTGGTGAGTCGTAGAAATGAGAATGTTGTTGTTGGGATTATGTAGCAATGCCTTAACGCCCTATTTGAACGCTTTAAAGCCCTAGTACAACGGTGTTTTTACATTTTGCGTGTACCATGTTATCATATAATTTACACCGATGGCGTCATGCCAGGTCGCGACATGTTCGAACTGGTCACCTGGGTGTATGTATCGCATCGAATTTTAGCGTGCATATGTGTCGTATTGAAGTTTTTGTCGTAAAAAAAACTCAGTAATGTTCATATAGTTGATTATCCCCAAAGTTACATTATACCAAATCAGGGGGAGCCGTTCAGATTATGTTTATAATGGTGTTTATTCGCGGAATAAAAAAATGAAAATCAAGCACCACGACAGGTACAAGTGTTTACAGCTCTGACATAAACGCTCGGCATATAGACATATAGATTATATTCGGCATGGTACGATATGATGGGGTGATTTGTCAGATTGGTAACGAAAAACGTGACATTGGTCATCCTCTCCACGATCCACGGGTGTTGGGGCGTATTTGACGGGCCCTTTCCATGACATCCAATTGGTCAACTTGAGCCAAAACGGTCTGGAACGTCCGATCCGTAACGGTGAACGACTGGTCAAATACCCGGATGTTACTGGTCGGATAAAAGTACCTGACTTGGTTGGTTTCCTTATGCTGCGAAAATAACCGATCGCCAGGTTCAAGTTGAAGACCGTAGTTTGGTCTTTGAAGATGGTTTCCATGTATCTGTGTAGGGCGGCGAGGTCCACCAGCTGGAAATTGCAGATGTCTAGCAGCGGATGATGCTGCTGAAAGCATCATCAGATCATGAATCAATGGCCCCGATAGATGCCACTTACTACATTGATATCAGTTAAAGAGATCGCTAGGGACATCCACCGGATTATCCTGAATAGGTTCCATGTCCTCAGGCGTATGAGCCGGAACCGTATCGCTGGGGTGCGGCTGGATATCCAGGCCCTCCTCGACTGTAGGCATTGGCGAGCTGAATATTGGCTTGTTGCTCGGCAAATGTTGTGTAGGTGGTGTTTCCTTACGTTTCATCTCCCTGGGCTCCTCTTCAGTGGGATGCTGTTAGCGTGGTGACGGATCATGAATCAAAGGTGCCGTTTTAACTGACTGGGCCGTTTGAAGAGTGGAATAAACGATCGTGACGCAGTAAAATATTCCCCAGATTAAATAACCGTGAGCAGGTTATACAAGTATACCTTGCGCCTTTGTTCATGGATGACTCGAGGCGTCGCAAATCTTCCGGAGGATTAAATAGCTCCAGGCATGTCGTACAAGAGAACATGTCAGCTGCGTATCAGCGAATGTTGAAGACTCCGACATATCGCCGCATTTGTATGCCCGCAGCCCACAAGAACTCTACTACGTTGTTTTCTCCACCAATCAGAGTACAGTCTGAGAGCTTCAAGCAAGCAATCATTGCGCTACCAACATCCATAGACCTTAAACTAGTAACACTGAACTGTGCTCTGAAAGAAGAAGCCATTTCAACTTTCAGCTTCATTCCTCCAGAGAATGGAACCACTGTTGAAAATGTAAATATACCCATCAAGGATAAAGATTATCAGGTATCTCAGACCCAGACTGTTTCGATGGGATAGACAAATATCAGCGACAGTGCCATATCATTTTGGAGCCGTCTGCGACTCCTGTCATTCATTCCCCTAGGCGTGTCCCAATTAGCAAGAAGGATGATAAGAAGCTGATTTGGAAGAGCTGGAGGCCGAAGGAATACTAGTCAAGTTTCAGGAAGGTGAACCTACATACTGGTCGAATAGTCCAATGCACCAGAGAAAGCCTAATGACAAATTGAGAATATGAAAACTTCAATAAGGCTATCCGCAGGGACCATCGTTAGAAGAGATTTATCTAAAGTTGGCAGGCGCTACAACATGTTCGATAGTAGATGCAAAATGTGGTTATTGGAACGTGGAGCTAGACGAGGAATCCAGATACCTCACAACTTTGGGTCTAAAGTTGTCACAGGGTGAATTTCAGTCCAAAATTGTCCAGACATTTGAAGGGGTGAAGGGGCAGTCGGTATTGTTGATGATATTGGCATATTTGGCAAAACGGAAGCAGACCATGACAGACACACGCATCAAGTCATGGCAGATGCAGACTCAGAACGCTTTCTGCGTGAATTGGTGAAGAAAGACAAGTCTGACTGGAAAACTAGTCATCAGCAAGCTTTTGAGCAAATAAAGGAGTCCATCACAGAGAAACACAAACTTGGATATTTCGACGCAAGCAAGGAAGTGACTATTTAGATGGACGCTTCAATGAAGGGGCTCGGTGCCACATTGCTGCAGGATGACAAAACGATCGGCTTTTTTACCAGTAAGGCATTGACCAACGTCGAAGCAAAATATGCTAACATTAAGGGTGAGCTCTTAGTCGTAGTATTGAGTGTGAACGGTTTCACACTTATTTGTATGGTCGCAGTTTCGTCGTGCAAACAGATCATAAACCCCTGGAAAGCATTCATCTGAAGCATCTGACTTCCACGCCTTCTAGGTTACAGTGCATGTTACTTCGCCTTCAACGGTACGATGTGACAGTTAAGTATCTGCCCGGCAGGATGAGTCGACACTTGATGGTGGTATACTTATGAAAGGCTCTAGAATTGTGATACCGATAGTGGTTCAAGGTGAAATTCTAGCTATCCTGCACACAGCGCACCAGGGAGCCGAGAAAAAAAGAAGCTACGTGCCAGGACAGCAGTGTTCTGGAGAAACATTGACGACCACGATCATGTACAACGTGCCAGAAATTCCAACCATGTCAGGCCAAGGAGCCCCTCATTGAAACAGGACTTCCACTCAGGCCGTGGCACACTCCAGGAACTGACTTGTTCTACATAGGTAATGAGGAGTACCTCCTAATTGCCGAGAACTACTCCAAGTATCCATTTGTGAGAAGAATCCCTTCAGGCCATAGTACAAGCAAAACCGTTGTCGATTTGACCAAACAAATTCTTGGTGAACATTGAGTTCCTGTGATAATGCGTTCAGAAAATGGCCCACACTATGCAAGTGAGAAATATCAGAAATTTGCTCGTGAGTACGGTTTTCACTCAGATACCAGTTCTCCACATTATCCACGTAGTAATAGGTTCATCGAGAGCCAAGCCAAATCAGTGAAGAAGGCGTTGAAAAGGGGAAAGGAAACTGGCACAGACCCGAACATGGTTTTGCGTTGCCTAAGAGCCACGCCTACTGATAGCGAACTTCCATCTTCAGGTGAACTGCTCCTTGGCAGAACCATGCAGAACAGCCTTCCTAGGAAATCCCATAGGAAGGTGACCCTAGACGACGTCATCAATCGGTTATGGGAGAAATAGGACATCCCGATAAAAATATCATGACCAGCACGTTAAGGACTTGCCCATCCTTGTTTCTGGATAAAAAGTCACCATTCAAAATCCAACTATCCACCGGTGGGAACCAGATGTGGTTACCAGTCAGACAGGAAGGTTACCACGGTCAGATATCGTGAAGATCTTAGCAGGCCGTCACTTGAGGAGAAACAGATCGCAGATAAGTATAGTCCCGCAGGTCCAGAAGAGGGTCCGTTTCAACCTAAGACCGAAGTTACCAACTCCTGCTGTGGAAAGAGGAAGGTAAGACTATTCATCTCGCGTCGCGTATGAACCAGCTGATTCACACCAGAGGAACAATCCTCGAACTGTTAATGCCAAGTATTGGCAGTATGTACACCTGAACTGGTCTTCACATTATCGAGAATTAGCATCATGCTAACTGCAGAAACCTGCTGTGATTTGATAGACAGGTTTGAATCGTGGACTTGAAGATATTTTGAACATTGATCTGTTTGAACTTTAATGCAACCAGAATAACTGAGACGGTAGTTTCGGCAACCCATTTGTGGGAACAGAGAACTCTAGAAATGTATTGATCAGTATGTCTTTAATTTGTTGGTGCTGTTTTGTTCCCAGAGAAAAGGGGATGTAATGATGACACCTCATCCGAGGTTTATTTCAGTATTATTCGAGCATGCGCGCTCAGATCTTCTCTCTCCATGCGTCCATGCTCATGTAAAGCATCGGGCTAATAAATCGTGCACTTTGAGCGTACCTCAAAATACCCCCTTTTTCTATTACTTCCCGACAGAATGTGAATGTGGATAGGACTTTCAATTCAAACCACCCCGAACTGCATCATGAGAGCGCACCACCTCACACACCTGGATGAGATAAACCACCACACTTACCCCATTCCTCCCCCCTCTCCTGCTCCTCCTCGTCCTCTTCCTCCTCCTCCTCTACACACGTACACACAGGTAACTCTACCGACCGCAGACCGGCCTGGCATGACGTCATCGATGTGAATGGATTGATACATACCCATTGTAGCCACGTTAGTATTATATACTAGCATGGTAAAAAACTGTTATGCTGTAGCGTTAAGGCATTAAGACATGGCGTTAAAGCGTTACAACACAATCTCAGCAATAACAAAATTCCCAGTCCTACGACTCACCAGATCTAATGTCCGTGTTTCGCTTTATTTCCGGGGGAATTTTTACATGCACCCACTATTCCACCCTGCACCTGTCGGCAGACCACGATCCGTTGGGAACTGGTATTAGCCCCTCTAGACTTGGTTGATGGGGCTTTTCTATATTTTAGGGGTAAAGTCCTTTTTCCGGATCTTTTCCGGGGAAAGTTTTACATGCACCCACCCATGACAAGATCGACCTGTGTGAGCACTTCACGTGGATACCCTCCCCGACCCAGTAAGCCCAATATTGACTCACCTCGACCCTCAAACGCCCATTTCCATGCCATTCCACGTAGTAATACGTTCATCGAGAGCCAAGGCAAATCAGTGAAGAAGGCGTTGAAAAGGGCAAAGGAAACTAGCACAGACCCGAACATGGTTTTGCGTTGTCTAAGAGCCACGCCTACTGATAGCAAACTTCCATCTTCAGGTGAACTACTCCTTGGCAGAACCATGCAGAACAGCCTTCCTAGGAAATCCCACAGGAAGGTGACCCTAGACGACGTCATCAATCGGTTAAGGGAGAAACAGGACATCCCGATAAAAATATCATGACCAGCACGTTAAGGACTTGCCCATCCTTGTTTCTGGATAAAAAGTCACCATTCAAAATCCAACTATCTACAGGTGGGAACCAGATGTGGTTACCAGTCAGACAGGAAGGTTACCACGGTCAGATATCGTGAAGATCTTAGCAGGCCGTCACTTGAGGAGAAACAGATCGCAGATAAGTATAGTCCCGCAGGTCCAGAAGAGGGTCCGTTTCAACCTAAGACCGAAGTTACCAACTCCTGCTGTGGAAAGAGGAAGGTAAGACTATTCATCTCGCGTCGCGTATGAACCAGCTGATTCACACCAGAGGAACAATCCTCGAACTGTTAATGCCAAGTATTGGCAGTATGTACACCTGAACTGGTCTTCACATTATCGAGAATTAGCATCATGCTAACTGCAGAAACCTGCTGTGATTTGATAGACAGGTTTGAATCGTGGACTTGAAGATATTTTGAACATTGATCTGTTTGAACTTTAATGCAACCGGAATAACTGAGACGGTAGTTTCGGCAACCCATTTGTGGGAACAGAGAACTCTAGAAATATATTGATCAGTATGTCTTTAATTTGTTGGTGCTGTTTTGTTCCCAGAGAAAAGGGGATGTAATGATGACACCTCATCCGAGGTTTATTTCAGTATTATTCGAGCATGCGCGCTCAGCTCTTCTCTCTCCATGCGTCCATGCACATGTAAAGCATCGGGCTAATAAATCGTGCACTTTGAGCGTACCTCAAAATACCCCCTTTTTCTATTACTTCCCGACAGAATGTGAATGTGGATAGGACTTTCAATTCAAACCAGCCCGAACTGCATCATGAGAGCGCGCCACCTCACACACCTGGATGAGATAAACCACCACACTTACCCCATTCCTCCTCCCTCTCCTGCTCCTCCTCGTCCTCTTCCTCCTGCTCCTCCACACGCGTACACACAGGTAACTCTACCGAGCGCAGACCGGCCTGGCATGACGTCATCGATGTGAATGGATTGATACATACCCATTGTAGCCGCGTTAGTATTATATATTAGCATGGTAAAAAACTGTTATGCTGTAGCGTTAAGGCATTAAGACATGGCGTTAAAGCGTTACAACACAATCTCAGCAATAACAAAATTCCCAGTCCTACGACTCACCAGATCTAAAGTCGGTGTTTCGCTTTATTTCCGGGGGAATTTTTACATGCACCCACTATTCCACCCTGCACCTTTCGGCAGACCACGATCCGTTGGGAACTGGTATTAGCCCCTCTAGACTTGGTTGATAGGGCTTTTCTATATTTTAGGGGTAAAGTCCTTTTTCCGGATCTTTTCCGGGGAAAGTTTTACATGCACCCACCCATGACAAGATCGACCTGTGGGAGCACTTCACGTGGATACCCTCCCCGACCCAGAAAGCCCAATATTGACTCACCTCGACCCTCAAACGCCCATTTCCATGCCATTCCACGTAGTAATACGTTCATCGAGAGCCAAGGCAAATCAGTGAAGAAGGCGTTGAAAAGGGCAAAGGAAACTAGCACAGACCCGAACATGGTTTTGCGTTGTCTAAGAGCCACGCCTACTGATAGCAAACTTTCATCTTCAGGTGAACTACTCCTTGGCAGAACCATGCAGAACAGCCTTCCTAGGAAATCCCACAGGAAGGTGACCCTAGACGACGTCATCAATCGGTTAAGGGAGAAACAGGACATCCCGATAAAAATATCATAACCAGCACGTTAAGGACTTGCCCATCCTTGTTTCTGGATAAAAAGTCACCATTCAAAATCCAACTATCCATAGGTGGGAACCAGATGTGGTTACCAGTCAGACAGGAAGGTTACCACGGTCAGATATCGTGAAGATCTTAGCAGGCCGTCACTTGAGGAGAAACAGATCGCAGATAAGTATTGTCCCGCAGGTCCAGAAGAGGGTCCGTTTCAACCTAAGACCGAAGTTACCAACTCCTGCTGTGGAAAGAGGAAGGTAAGACTGTTTATCTCGCGTCGCGCATGAACCAGCTGATTCACACCAGAGGAACAATCCTCGAACTGTTAATCCCAACGTCAGTGTGAGACCTGTTCACAATCCGTCAAATGAGCAGTTACACAACTCGTAGTGGTCGAGTAGTGAAAACTCCATCCCATATGGACATGTGATTTAATGTTATACTGGTGCGTCATAAATGAGCATGTAGTCGAATAAGACAACAGAGACGCGGAGTTAGAACTTTTGAACATTTATTTCGATATTAATGGTTGCATTCCTTTTTTTACATTTATAATCGAAGTATTGGCCGTATGTACACCAGAACTGGTCTTCACATTATCGAGAATTAGCATCATGCTAACTGCAGAAACCTGCTGTGATTTGATAGACAGGTTTGAATCGTGGACTTGAAGATATTTTGAACATTGATCAGTTTGAACTTTAATGCAACCAGAATAACTGAGACGGTAGTTTCGGCAACCCATTTGTGGGAACAGAGAACTCTAGAAATGTATTGATCAGTATGTCTTTAATTTGTTGGTGCTGTTTTGTTCCCAGAGAAAAGGGGATGTAATAATGACACCTCATCCGAGATTTATTTCAGTATTATTCGAGCATGCGCGCTCAGCTCGTCTCTCTCCATGCGCCCATGCTCATGTAAAGCATCGGGCTAATAAATCGTGTTCTTTGAGCGTACCTCAAAATACCCCCTTTTCTATTACTTCCCGACAGAATGTGAATGTGGATAGGACTTTCAATTCAAACCACCCCAAACTGCACCATGAGGGCGCACAACCTCGCACACCTGGTTGAGATAAACCACCACACTTACCCCATTCCTCCTCACTCTCCTCCTCCTCCTCCTCGTCCTCTTCCTCCTCCTCCTCCTCCTTCTCTACACACGTACACACAGTTAACTCTATCAACCGCAGACCGGCCTGGCATGACGTCATCGATGTGAATGGATTGATACATACCCATTGTAGCCGCGTTAGTATTATATATTAGCATGGTAAAAAACTGTTATGCGGTAGCGTTAAGGCATTAAGACATGGCGTTAAAGCGTTACAACACAATCTCAGCAATAACAAAATTCCCAGTCCTACGACTCACCAGATCTAAAGTCCGTGTTTCGCTTTATTTCTGGGGGAATTTTTACATGCACCCACTATTCCACTCTGCACCTGTCGGCAGACCACGATCCGTTGGGAACTGATATTAGCCCCTCTAGACTTGGTTGATAGGTCTTTTCTATATTTTAGGGGTAAAGTCTTTTTTCCGTATCTTTTCCGGGGAAAGTTTTACATGCACCCACCCATGACAAGATCGACATGTGGGAGCGCTTCACGCGGATAGCCTCCCCGACGCAGTAAGCCCAATACTGACTCACCTCGACCCTCAAACGCCCATTTCCATGCCATTTTCCTACAATTTCCTGCCGGCGCGTCATTGCGCTGTTATCTCTCCACGCCAGTGCAGTCTGACACTCCCCGACGAATGCTTCAAGCTGATACCTCATACGACCCATTCGGGTCAATATTGGTCCATCTCGACCCCAAAACGTCCCATTCTAGTGTCCTTTTTTTCACAATTCCCTGTCTGTTTATGCGCGCCATAGCCTTACGTCCACGACCCACCCATCCAGTTGGATGGGCCCTCACGATGGCTTCACTTTGGTACCTCACTCGACCCAATCAGACCAATATTGTTCCACCAGGACCCCAAAACGCCCACCCCCAATCTGCCTCTTCACTACACATGCGCACGATAACATTTCAGCGATATTCAACCCATGGCCTATTGAACCATTCCATCGTGTTCTACATCGCGAGACACAGAAAACAAGGTGCCACTCCCCATGCCGCATATGTCCATGAATGGGTTAATCATTGGGTTTAACCTTGAAATAACTGCAACGTTCGGTCTTCTTTAGGGGTAGATAACTCTTTCTGAGCCGTCACGTAAGCGGAAGTGACCTTTCACTCGGAAATCCAGTTTCAGGTACCAGTTGTCCACTGGATACATATCACTCTTGTACATGTTGTACTGCATTAAACATTATATTTGCGCTCGGACAACTATTCATGGGGGAAATCCTGTCGTATTACAAACAGTGGCAATATTGAACACTTGTGATTCCGTCATGATTTCTTTGTGATTCCGTCACGGATTGATATAACCCTCTGTGATTACCCAATCACTCTTTTCTCGCTTGGAAAAAATGTTATCATCGTTTGGAACTGTATAAAAATGTCATATAAGAATAATCCGATCGAAACAGAGCAGCAAAAAAAAAAAAAATAGAGAATCAACACTAGTCAAAACAGAGAACTTTCACTGTGATTCCGTTACGACCTTTTTCAAAGATTATATCACGAAAAATCTGCAAGATATCGAAGGATATTATTCTATATTTGAAACTTGACAGCAGTAACTAGACGATAAGACGTAGAAAGTCTGTTTATAGAGAATAGAAGTTCAGTAACGAGAGTAAAGTACCTTCTAAACCGTGATTCCGTCACGCTTGAATTCATGTATTGTGCAAAAACGACAATGTGTTACCTGTATTGTAGAGAGTGGGATGGCCCTCACCTGATAAAGGTGACACATTTTTAGTAGCTCGGCAGCTGTACCAATGTTTTACCTGTATTCTAGAGAGCGGGATGGCCCTAACCTGATAAAGGTGACACATTTTTAGTAGCTCGGCAGCTGTACCAATGTTTTACCTGTATTCTAGAGAGCGGGATGACCCTAACCTGATAAAGGTGACACATTTTAAGTAGCTCGGCAACTGTACCAATGTTTTACCTGTATTCTAGAGAGCGGGATGGCCCTAACCTGATAAAGGTGACACATTTTTAGTAGCTTGGCAACTGTACCAATGTTTTACCTGTATTCTAGAAGCGGGATGGCCTAACCTGATAAAAGGTGACACATTTTTAGTAGCTCGGCAACTGTACCAATGTTTTACCTGTATTCTAGAGAGCGGGATGGCCCTAACCTGATAAAGGTGACACATTTTAGTAGCTTGGCAACTGTACCAATGTTTTACCTGTATTCTAGAGAGCGGGATGGCCCTAACCTGATAAAGGTGACACATTTTTAGTAGCTCGGCAACTGTACCAATGTTTTACCTGTATTCTAGAGAGCGGGATGGCCCTAACCTGATAAAGGTGACACATTTTTAGTAGCTCGGCAGCTGTACCAATGTTTTACCTGTATTCTAGAGAGCGGGATGGCCCTAACCTGATAAAGGTGACACATTTTTAGTAGCTCGGCAACTGTACCAATGTTTTACCTGTATTCTAGAGAGCGGGATGGCCCTAACCTGATAAAGGTGACACATTTTTAGTAGCTCAGCAGCTGTGCCAAGTAGTGCAGAAGGAAGAAGCACAGTAATATGTACATGTAGAAACAGAAGTCCAGAAAATTGTGAGTTCGAATCTCATCCTTTTAATGACGCCAGGTGGACATTAAGTTATATTTTTGTTACATATATTTTAATTATATCATATTGCTTAGTTATAATTTACAAATACATTCGTCAATTTCTTCCGATCACACTCAACAGTGTTTTTGTTAAACTGATGCACATTTTTGATATACAACCACATATTTCGCTATCAAAGTAATCCAAGTAGGCCTGTATAATAAGATGGAGGCAAACTAACACAATTCTGATTTTGAAATGGAGACTGTAGCTATATATGTTACGGCATTTTAGATGGCATACTGGTTATTTCAGGTTTATAATCCGAGGGTGTTGAATCCGGATCTGCTTGTTCCCATACATATTGAACCAACAGAACTGCCAATTAACCCAAATGAACAAGTCATTTGAGCATTTGGTTTCGATTTGGTGTCCGTTATTCTGTCGGAAACTAATAACGTTTTACACAATACTAGTTCATCCCCTTACACACATTTGAGCGTGACCTTTTACACATCCTTATCTATATCCACAGGTATTTGGCAAGTTAATTAGCTGCGGGGTATCGTCAACAATAGATCGGACAAGGTGACTCCTCTCGATCATCCGTATACATTTTCACAGAAATTATCCTACCTCTATATTTCACCTCCTATTTTATTCTTTAGAGGTTAATTCTTCATGCTACCATCCAAAGATTCTCATAGTCCATCTTACAACTTCGGTCAAACTCGGCAGTCTCCGTTTTGTTGCAGCGCCGATATCAACCCTGGATATATAGACGGTTGTTATCCAAACAGGTCTCTACCAGTGCAAACGATCTCTACAATCTGTACAACGATCTTCACCAGCTAATATTACGTTGATGAGCAGTGGTATGTAACAAATTAAATTATGAAATGGATGGAATTAAAAATGGATGGAATTGAAAAATAATAATAAGTAGAGATCTGTCTGAATAAAAACCGTGATATTGCAGCCACTCCGGAAAAATGTGGGCGTTACCGCAACGGCGAGACTTGAATCAGGAAACTGAACGGAGATTGCCGAGTTGGCCGAAGTTGTAACGGAAGTTGTCTGGACGATAAAATTCAGGGAGTTTGGACGATTTACGACCCATATTTGATGGATTATGAGAATCTTTGGGTGGTAGCATGAATAATTGACCTCTAAAGAATAAAATAGGAGGTGAAATATAGAGGCAGGCTAATTGCTGTAAAAATGTATACGGATGATCGAAAAGAGGTCGTACTTTAGTGAGTCACCTTGTCCGATCTATTGTTGACGATAACCCCCCAGCTAATTAACTTGCCAAACACCTGTGTCTAAATCTGTGAAGATTTGACATTTAGCCCCCCCCCCCAAACCAATATTTGTCTTACCCTTGAGCTGCTGGGGGGGGGGGGGGGGTGGCTGCAAACTTACCACATTACACCCTTGGGTCAAGCTCTATCAGAAAAAAATCCAAGATGACCGCTGTTATGACGTCATTTTCAAGCAAGGCTTTTGTGCGTCATTTCCTCGCAAACACTGTTTGATAAATTAGTAAATAGTGTGTTTTGTTGTCATTTCTGTTCATCTTTTGTATTTTCTCTGCCTAAGAGTAATTAGTTTGCCAAAACTAATTATTTTCTATCATATTAATTAGTTTTTTTATATAAAATATCGAAAAAGTCGGAAAAATCAGTCCAATATAAATGCGAAAAATGATGGCGACCATCTTGAATTATTTTGCATTTCCCTATAGAGTTTTACTGAAATATATAATATGAAAAATTTCAGCCCTCTACCCTCAAGATATAACGAAAATAATAGGGCGTCGAAATCCCCCCTCCCTCCATCCTCAGGCGGGGACAGCCTCCAAATCACCCAAACTTTGTAGAGTAAAACATTTCATTTATTGGCTAAGCCTACTATCATTGCCTTATTGTGCCACTTTACATGCTGAGGCCTGATATCGGACAACTATATTCCAAGGCGTCGGATAACCCTAATACGATAATCGCGAACCTGGACAACCATTTCTATCGTCGGACAACGTATTCCCGGATGTTGTTGTCCATGGACAAATTATAATGGTATCATGCAGTTGTCCCTGGACAATTCACAACAATTGCCCACGGACACCCTGCCCCATTAATGGTGGCGGACAACCATTAACCAGGACAACGTTGACTTTCACCGTTTGCACTTTGCATATGTTCTGTCCATATACAAAGGGAAAATATTATCCGGATCATTCTTTTTAAGGCTAGGTCAACAGAGGTCTTATGCAGAATTGAAAATTGATCGAAGTGCTCGGCCAACTTCAATTTTACTAAATATGATGTCACATTCGGCGGTATTCTGCTTGGGCGGGAAACATGTCCAAAACTCGGACTATTGGTTGGGATATTACTATGACCCATTGAGATGGTTGGTGGGTCTTCCCCGCTAAGGAAGTGAGATCTGCTGAATCTATGGTCAAATGTATCCTGGATTCAACAGCAACAGATCGATTTGAACCATCAATAATGCTACCCAACTCAGCCTGCAGTTACTGGAAAATATATTGGAATATTTTCAGAAAATAATTTATGTAGTTGTCAAATTTTTCATTTTGTTAACTACGAACAGCACTTAGTCTGTGTTTGCAAAACTCTCATTTATTTTTATACATATGGTAGCCATGACCAGAGTAACTGTGTTATGGCTTTATCTCGAAAATTCCACAAATAACCAAATTTCTGAAACTACTGGGAACCGAGTCGCAAATTGTCGCCCATTCTAAAGTATCATAATATCAATGGCATGGTAAGGAATCCCAAATATGTGTATCATAGGAAAGATATTCAAACATGTCTAAGATTCAGGAAATAGATAGATGATGATCTTGTGCAGTAACGTTCCGAGGCTTTTGAGCATATTCTGTGAGGACGAACATGCATCAGATCAAGTTATCTGTGCTGTGTTTACTTCTACAAGTGAATTGGCAACAACAAATTAATTCGTCACACACGACAACGTACAATGTTACGACAAACATTGTTGTTTGCCAAAGACAATTTGATGGCATATACCTGGCCTTACCTGAAGTTATTATTTGATCGCATATACCCGGCCTTTCCAGAAGTGATTATGTGATGGCATTTATCTGGCTTTACCTGAAGTTGTTATTTTATGGTATATACCTGGCCTTATCTGAAGTTATTATTTGATCGCATATACCTGGCCTTACCTGAAGTTATTATGTGATGGCATATACATGGCTTTACATAAAGTTATTGTTTGATGACATATACCTGGCCTTATCTGAAGTTATTATTTGATCGCATATACCTGGCCCTACATTAAGCTATTATGTGATGGCATATACCTGGCCTTACATAAAGTTACTGTTTGATGACATATACCTGGCCTTATCTGAAGTTATTATTTGATCGCATATACCTGGCCTTACCTGAAGTTATCATTTGATGACATATACATGGCCTCACCTGTAGTTATTATTCGATGACATATACCTGGCCCAACATTAAGCTATTATGTGATGGCATATACCTTGCCTTACATAAAGTTATTATGTGATGACATATACCTGGCCTTATCTGAAGTTATTGTTTGATGACATATACCTGGCCTTACCTGAAGTTATTATTTGATCGCATATACCTGGCCTTACCTGAAGTTATTATTTGATG
>JAVTVY010020592.1:0-72540 GCA_036873755.1 Hanleya hanleyi
AAGTGAACCTCTGTGGTGATGACTGGTCACATCTCCAGGTACATCAGACCTGTTAGTCTCAGGTGGGCCTGACGTAAATAACAGCTTGTGTAGTTGACGGTTGAACACTGACAGTTCTAAGGAGCAATTGAATTTGTGGAGTTGACCAAGCTAGGGGTTGAGAGATTGAGATCAAGTCGAGTACTAGCCTTTTACTCTCCAGTGGATTCTCTCAGTCACTTCACTCACACTCTCTACATGTTAGGTGAGGAAATTCCTTTTAGGGTAAGGCACTAGGATTTCATTTTAATATTGGCTACAGCAATTAGGCTGATATTGCATACAGAGCCTGTTGAGTAATGGTATTGTATCAACGTGGTCTTATGAATGTATATGCATTGAGCTACAGATACCCTGTTCTCTGGGGTTTTTACCCCTCGGGCAGATTCTGCCCGAGCGGTATTGTCGTTGCCTCCGTCGTCTGTCCGTCTGTCCGTCCGTCCGTCCGTCCGTCCGTCTGTCCATCATATCCTTGTAAACACATTATCTCAAAAAGTCCTTCACTTACAACAATGAAACTTCATACAGTTGTTTAATACAGCCAGTACCAGAAGCCTATTGAAAGTCGGTGCCATTGGATGTGTTTTCAGGAGTTATGCCCCTTTATACATGTCTGGCTGTTTTTATCCTTGTAAACACATTATCTCAAAAAGTCCTTCACTCACAACAATGAAACTTCATACAGTTGTTTAATGCAGCTAGTACCAGAACCCTATTGAAAGTCGGTGTAATCGGATGTGTTTTTCAGGAGTTATGCCCCTTTATACATGTCTGTTGGTCCATATCCTTGTAAACACATTATCTCAAAGTCCTTCACTCACAACAATGAAACTTCATACAGTTGTTTAATACAACCAGTACCAGAAGCCTATTGAAAGTCGGTGCCATTGGATGTGTTTTTCAGGAGTTATGCCCCTTTATACATGTCTGTCTGTTTTTATCCTTGTAAACACATTATCTCGAAAAGTCCTTCACTCACAACAATGAAACTTCATACAGTTGTTTAATACAGCCAGTACCAGAAGCCTATTGAAAGTCGGTGCCATGGGATGTGTTTTTCAGGAGTTCTGCCCCTTTATACATGTCTGTTGGTCCATATCCTTGTAAACACATTATCTCAAAAAGTCCTTCACTCACAACAATGAAACTTCATACAGTCGTTTAATACAGCCAGTACCAGAAGCCTATTGAAAGTCGGTGCCATGGGATGTGTTTTTCAGGAGTTCACACAAACATACATGTAATCGTTCGACTACATCTACTATAGGTAATCACTGCTCTATTGCTATATTGTTTTGCCTGTCTATGATCTATATCATACAGGTAAAATTATGCCCACCCCAAATATGTGAGTTATTGGGGTCAGAAACATTATTTCCACAATTGCTCTGGGCCCGACCCGAGGGGTCCCGATGGCGACAGCCACATGTTTTTTTTTTGGTACTGTCCCCTTGGTGATTTTATGATTGTGCTGTCCCCTTGATCTTATAATTGTGCTGTCTCTTTGATAATCGTACACATGTACTCTCGTAAGTACATGAATCTGGATTGCCAAATAAATCGCTGACTTTTTATGTATATAAAAATAGTTTTTCACGTTTTCACATAATCAGTCCTAACATTATAATAATTGATCGATCACAATCAAAAGATACATCGTAAATGTTCATGTACATGAAGGTTCATGTGAAATAGGTAAATTTAATAAAGGTCAAGGAATGTTGTATTTCTCTAATTCATATTATAACCTGGACATTTATAAGGAGATGAATATTGACACCTAATTAACCAGGGTTATAATTAATCCCATTAATGAAACTGAGGACAGAAATAAATACACATGTGCAATGCATGATGGAAAATAATTTTGGTTCAGGGTTGAAGGGTCGTAGACATGACGGTAAACTAAATATTGTCTCTTTTGTCACTCCTTGTATCATGTACATTATATAATGTAAGCTCATGCTTCATCTAGCAGGTTAGTCCAATTACTGATAGAGAAAAAAATAAGAAATTGATATATATTTTTTGTGTTACAAGGATATGACACTGTTGCTCGTTAGGATAAAATCATTATATTACCAGGTGTCATGAATTCTTTTCAATTCCTTAAACCTGCATTCATTGTTTTGAACAGATCCTTAAACACTGACCTGCAGACATGATGGTAGAGGTTAAACCAGGTTTTTTGTCCAGGAAATTCCAGCATTTGGGTTCAAGTCTACCTGGTTGTGTGAACCAGTGGGCTTCTGGGGATTGACCTTCGGTGTCTGGTGCACACCCTGGGCCATGGAACGAATTAAGGGTCTCAGCTCCTCTGACAGCTTGTCATAAGAGGCGACTTCTGGGGCACGTATGAGGTTTCTGGGTGTTAAGGGAAACAGGACCTCACCAATGGGGTCCGGGGTGTGAAAAGGAATAGGACCCAAACGTTGTGATATGACCGAAATATTCTTGAAAGTGACATAAAATCACTGACATAACCACAGGTTGTGTGTCTGAGTCACAAAACTAATGTATATGTGCAACAATATGTACTAATACAGGGCGCGAAATGTCCGCGTACACGTAGAATTTACCAGTGACAGGTAGGAAAAAATTCTACATGTCGCTTGCGACAGGTGAAACATTGCAGGGATTCATCTATAGGCGTTGATCTTTACTAACGCCCGAAGCGAGAACAACTTGTTGTTGTTGTTAATCGATGTCAAAACTTTTGCTGAGAGCATGCCCTGCTTTAGAGCTAAAAATAAATTTAGCTTCGGCAAGCGTCGACGTTCGATTAGACCTCAATGCTCCATATTTGCTTGCACCGCTGGAGAGACCATTGGAGATCGCCAGTCGCCGAGGTATATTTCAAGTCCCGGATATTCTTCAGGTCAATGTTCACGGTGAACAGATCGGGAACCCACACTCAGATATTAGACAAACGAGTAAAAGAAGGTTAACGACGGATGCCTGTCAAACTGTACGCATTGCGGCAGCAAAGCTGACGAAGGAAAATGTGCAAGGTTTACTGAAACAAATTCCATTCTTTGGCTACTGCCAAAGAATTCCAGTGTTACCATATCATTTAGTTTTTTTACAAACGTGAAGCTGATCCAGAGAATGTTTTCTAATAGCCTGACAGGGGTGACACTGTAACCAGACATGAGGTTGTTTGTGTCGTGCTTCTCAATCACCGTACGTTCACTGATATATTCCGTGAGCATAAAATGCTAATAACTTTATACATATCTGTGCTTCCATCATCGTGCCTGATAATGCGACATTTCCAAAAACAAATTGGAAATGAAAATGAATGATAGGCTACTGGGGAATGCTAGATTGTGTTGTTGTTGTTGTGTGTTTTTTAATAGGTTTGATTATTTATCATTTGACCAGTGAAAATAATTATTTATCATTTGCCTAGCAATTATCAAAATTAATTAATTAATTATTTGTCATTCTGTCTTCTTACTACATGAGGAAATAAAAACATTTTGAAATTCAAGAAAATTTGCGGGTGGGCATTAAAAATAAAATCCTCAGGACAAAAATGAATAGTTTTCTTATCAAATGCCATCGTTTAAACATGAATCGATCAGCATATATAGAAATTTTGACAAAATTAGTGTACAAGTAAGTTTTGGGTGGGACAGGTAGGAAAAATCCTTACCTGTCACATGTGACAGGTGGACTGAAAAAAACATTTCATGCCCTGTAATACTAAAGCTACTTTGGACAATGTGCGAGTTGTATGGTAGATGTCGTGCCTACAATTATATAATGATGCCAAATTGCTTAATGCTTGAATGGCCTTTGAAATGGTGCCCATTGAAGTTTTTTCATGCAGAATGTGTGTACCCTTTCCACCAGAGACATTTCCTTGCTAAATGCAGACCACATACAGAGAATGTTGCATGATTACACTTGAATCACGAAAGAAAAAAAACATAAATGCAATAAATTCTTGGACCATCACAAGATCCGCTGAGTTTGCCTGATAATATTAGCGGGCTCATCCATTTATTGTGATGAAATATCAGATTGGGCTTCAGTGGATGAACTGTTAGAAAGAAAAAAAAATGTACATGCCTGCTAAGGTGACAGGTAGAAAAAATGTCCACCTCTCTCCTCAGAAATACATCTGAACATATTTGCGATAATGATCAAAGTTATGATCCTTGACTCAAATTGATCAAAAATAAATATTATTGCAATAAAAGCTAAATATGAAAAGAAAATCCAAATGGTAGAGGTGGAACTTCACAGAAATTGAGGTGATTTGACAGATTTAAATTCGAGGATATTTTGTCGCGTAACAGGTACATATCATTTCTACCTGTCCATTGTGCTTATGACCTGTCTGGGACAGCTGGACATGTGAAGTGAACATTTTGACCACGGGTCTTTAGTGTATATAAATACTGTATAAAATAAATAATAATGATACAAATCTGATAACCATGATGACACAGTTCTCAATTTTGATTGGTCAGCAGGAGAATGGTATAATGGATGGAGATCCCGATTCGGACCAAGACCTGGCCATAAATTTGTCAACGGCGACGACGCCACCTACAACTACCAAAGATTTACTGGACACTCTCTCTAATGGCAACGTCAATGGCAATACAGGTGAAAACGGGGACTCGTCTCCGGGACATGTAAGTACT
Organism: Hanleya hanleyi; assembly: GCA_036873755.1. Classification (NCBI taxonomy): domain Eukaryota; kingdom Metazoa; phylum Mollusca; class Polyplacophora; order Lepidopleurida; family Hanleyidae; genus Hanleya; species Hanleya hanleyi. The sequence continues at coordinate 4,698 of JAVTVY010020592.1, forward strand.
GGTTCAACATATATCAGATACATTTACTCACTGAGCACTCCTCCATTACACTTGTCCCTCATTATAATACTCAAGTTGGGGAACAAAATATTCATACTGAAGTCGAGTTGCACTGCATAGCGAGTCTTGATATTAACACACCATGTACGTATTATATAGATGAATTGTGGGAAATAACATTGACTGTGCTATACTGAAACCCACTTCATGCTATCATATGGGACAAGTGTACATATCATCCTTACTCTTTTTTACAGTTGACCGGTTTGTATTAGTCTTTGTTTATTAACCAAATGAATTATTATGGATAACAACTTCTTTGTTTCTTAGCTGGTGACGTTTGGCTGTACTTACCAACACCGTTTTCAAACTAAATAACAAATCAACAAATAACACGATAGCAAATGGGGAGAGTGAGTACAATAATATTAATGTAGGGACTAAGAGAATGTTGAGCTCAATGGTTTTGGTGTACAATGATTAACATTGATTTGTCACTTCATTTGAAAATGCTGTTAGTAACTTCAGTGGAACGTCACCAGCTAATAAACAAAGAAGTTGTTCTCCATAAATAATTTGTTTGGTTACTAGTTTCAACTTCTAAAATGCCTCTCGAGGTAAAAAAAAATTGAGATCTTTTTTCCTGAATAGCTGCTGTACAGACACCTGGCGAAGAGTAAAATGGCTTTTCCCGATCTCAATTTTGAACACACATTCACTGATCCATACCCAGTCTTATTTTGTACCTGCTGTACATGATCAGTGTATGCTTCATCATGGAGGGATATTATTATCTGTCGATGGAAGTACATGTAGGCTGGGAGGCATTTAGTTTTTACTCTGTCTGTCCATCTGTCTGTCCGCCTACATCTTATAATCAACAAATACTAGAGTTTTGACTCGATGTTCCTGAAACTTCGCAGGCTTATTAAACAGGTTTTGAAAATGTGAGATGACACTAATGTCTATCAAATTTGACAAAAAGTTATCTGTCCTAGACATGTCGACAGGTGTTAATTATCTGTCCTAGACATGTCGACAGGTGTTAATTATCTGTCCTAGACATGTCGACAGGTGTTAATTATCTGTCCTAGACATGTCGACAGGTGTTAATTATCTGTCCTAGACATGTCGACAGGTGTTAATTATCTGTCCTAGACATGTCGACATGTGTTAATTATCTGTCCTAGACATGTCGACAGGTGTTAATTATCTGTCCTAGACATGTCGACAGGTGTTAATTTTGACTCCTGATATTAGATTAGGCTGCCTTCCAGAAGTATCAAATTTTGATGAATGACAATAAGACGTTATATATGCCAGATGCTCGATATTTCTTCGGGAATATTATATCGATGTGTGTGTGTGAGAATGGCCTTAGATGTTCCTGGCGAATTCTGTGTACATCTTGGTAGATGTGCTTTAAAACTGTTCCTGGAATCATCATGGTTACTGTGATCAATCATATAATCCAGTCGGCATTGTCTGTCCGTCTGTCCATCTGTCTATGGACACCATACATGTATCTCGCGAAGGATTATAGAAAATATCTGACCTTGACCTAATTTATCAAGGTCAGATTCTGTTTAGTACTGTAATATTTCATGAAGGATTATATCTGCATTGTCCAAATTGATACCACATATGCCTGGACCTGAAGTCTATTGAATATCACTGACCTTGACCTAATTCCTGAAGGTCAGATTCTCTATGGAAGTCTAAGATCTTCAAATTCCTGTTCCATATGAAATTAAGTTTGAATAGACCAGAACATTGTTGAAGATTACTGAACTTGATCCATATTTCAAGGATCAAATTACTTGATTTGATTATGAGCTGCAAAGAAGAGTATATTTAGAGCTAGGCATTTGGTCATGCTCTACCAGAACCTCAGTACAAAAAAATTCCCATCAATTAAGGCCTTAGCAAAAGCTTACCGGGCTCAACTTCCTATGTATTTCCAAAATGAGAGAATTACAGTCAATCCTACTAGATAACGTTTTTGTTAACCTACATGATGTTGTCAAAGTTCTAAATGAAAGCATCCAAGGCTGCTAAAAAACAGGGAAGGAATTGGTCCTGTTCAATATATTTCTGATGTGTCTCTCCCGTTGCATACGTGGTATGAATTTGTGAATCTTAGCTCTAATTATTAAAGAGGCTTCATCAATACTGTAAAGATAATCTAGGCAAATGAGAGCTGCGTATGTGGTACCAGTGGACGATGGAAACAATTTTGTCGAGGCGTTAAACTGCTATCACAATTGTTTGACGATCCAATGGAATTACCGTTCCCCGATGAAGAACACAACACCGAAGATTAAAAATTGTATATTATCTGAACTAGACAAGATAACATTTTGGTAGTAAACCTACAATATTGCTGAGGTCGGTGTCCGCATCGTAGTGAACATTGTTGCCCAGGATGCATAGCGGCATTCATTCATGGTTTATGTATTCATGCACACTGCAACCTGCAGTCAAAGCTCAATGACATTGTTATTGTAGACATGTACAAGAATAAAGTCACTGAATCTGATTCATATTCATTTATTTGTGTGGCAATTGACAACCAGAAAATACTATAAGTAGCTTAGAGATCTTCTTCAAGATTACACGTATGCCTACCGGTACATCGAATAATTATTTTGAAATCACATTCAGCAATTGCACACAGCAAAAATACCCTTACGTTAATAAAAAATTCAAATCACAGACACAGAAAACCATTATTAACATCAAAAATTAATTTTACCTCCACTGTCTGGCCCAAACGGAAAATTAGTGGGGTATATATCCCACCTGGGATATTAAATCTACTTCACAAAACTGCCAATACGATTGTATAATTTTGCTGACCTTTTCTCGCCGACATTATTCTCTGTGCAATTGCAATTACGTGCAATACTTTTTGATGTTGTTGTTGCAGTATACTTCCCATCACTAACCACTGTTGTATGTCTTTATACGAACAGGAGAACTAGCAAAATATGCCAGCTTGAAAATATGGAAGTATGAAAAAAATATCCAAATTGGGATATTTTATCCCAATTGGGATATATATCTCAGTTAGTCCTTTCCCCTGACCTGTTCAACGAGCTGTCATTACGGATATGGTAAGAATCAAGAACATTACTTTTGCTAGATGACAAATGATGCTAGACGATAAGATCAGTCAATTTGAAAATTGCAGTAAAAAGGATGCTTTCGCTTGATGAAATAAATCAAGTTTTCCTTGCAAGAAATGTTTTCAAACTTAGCGCACAAAACGGCGGCTTTCAAACATGCCATGTGCTCCAATCATGCAGTAGCGCAGAAACTTGCAACATTCATTTATTTGACAATATTAATAAGTGTGCGCCGGGAAACAAGTAATCAATTAAGTGACGGGTATAAAACGTTTTACACACCTCGATCTGTCAGAATGCCACACTTGCACAGTGTCAAAACTCTCCAGTCGACTGATGGAACGAAAACGAAACTGCCTCCTCCTCTCTCCTTTTCAAGCTCTCTCACCGGGACTGCACTATAATTTTGGCAGTGCAGTTCAGCCGATCTTAAAACATGACGTAATTTCGTCAATTCGGTGTATTTCATTGGCTATCAGAGCCGAAGATGAAGTCGGCATATTCCGTGACTACGACTTGTGCCATATTGACCAGTTTACAGACAAAACACAATCTTTCGAAGAAAATCTCACAAGATATCAGCAGAAGTGTTTACCAGGAAACGAAACCGACATATTCTTCAATATCTGCGCCTAGAAACGGTTCGTCGTGGGATTAATCTAGCGAAATTATTTGAAACTAGGTCGAACTACTACATTCTGAAGATCGAGGTGTGTAAACTTCCCTGTTTAAAAATACATCTTAGGCAATAGAGTGTAGACATTAACCCTTTCACCGATTAAACCCGGTGTACAGGGTCGGGGATAGTGCGTACCCATACGACCATACCCGGTGTACAGGGTCGGGGATAGTGCGTACCCATACGACCATACCCGGTGTACAGGGTCGGGGATAGTGCGTACCCATACGACCATACCCGGTGTACAGGGTCGGGGATAGTGCGTACCCATACGACCATACCCGGTGTACAGGGTCAGGGATAGTGCGTACCCATACGACCATACCCGGTGTACAGGGTCGGGGGATGAGTGCGTGCCCAGCACGACCATACCCCGGTGTACAGGGTCGAGGATGAGTGCGTACCCATCGGCCATACCCGGTGTGCAGGGGGTGGGGATAGTCGGCCACCACTTGACCATACCCGGTGTACAGGGTAAGGGATAGTGCGTACCCATACGGCCATACCACGGTGTACAGGGTGGGTCGGGGATAGTGCGTACCATACGACCATGCCAGGTGTACAGGGTCGGGGGATAGTGCGTGCCCATACGGCCATGCCGAGTGTACAGGGGCCGGGGATAGTGCGATTACCCATACGACCATGCCCCGGTGTACTGGAGTCAGGGAGATGGTGCGTACCCATACGACCATACCCGGTGTACAGGGTCGGGGATAGTGCGTACCTCTGACCATACCCGATGTACAGGGTCGGGGATGGTGCGTGCCATACGGCCATGCCCGGTGTACAGGGTGGGGGATGGTGCGTGCCCATACGACCATACCCGGTGTACAGGGTCGGGGATAGTGCGTACCCATACGACCATACCCGGTGTACAGGGTCGGGGATAGTGCGTACCCATACGACCATACCCGGTGTACAGGGTCGGGGATAGTGCGTACCCATACGACCATACCCGGTGTACAGGGTCGGGGATAGTGCGTACCCATACGACCATACCCGGTGTACAGGGTCGGGGATAGTGCGTACCCATACGACCATACCCGGTGTACAGGGTCAGGGATAGTGCGTACCCATACGACCATACCCGGTAGACCGGGTTAGCTTTAAACCTGTTGGCCATCACGATGGGTACAGCACTTTTATTTTTTTGCATTCGTTTTAACGGAAACCTATCAAACACTGTATACTTCTGGAAAGTCAAAACCTTGATCAATTTGATTCTCGAAATAAAGCAAAATTAGATGTTGAACGAAAAAAATTGGAGCGAAAATGCGGTTTTTTCCACATACCGTGTGTGACGGGCCTCTCGGCAGCAAGCCGCAGAAATGAAAAAAATCATCGAAAACCTCATCCTAACTCCTGTATTTTTTATGTTACACGACTGGTAAAGCGTGGTGAATATTCCCCAGACGATTAAAACTGCCATCGACGACCGGCAAAGTTTATTTCCATATCTTTAAGAGTCTTGATCCACAAAGTTTGACAACCAACATTTCTATTTCGCCCAAGATGGTTGCCGCCGGCTGACGACGAGCCAATCGGTATGCGTAATTTCGCCCACGTGACCTCCATCCGCCAACAGATAAGAGGCGCGTAGACAGTGGCTGGAAAAATGGAATTACATCATTTTCAATCCAATCGTATCCTCCGTTTTATTTTCGCCATCCATCCCAGGTTATGTCATGTACAGAAAGGGGAAAGCCCACGCTTTCCAATGAGAGGTCAAACATTGCAAATGGCCGAGTACAACTCGAGATAAACACTGTCAAATGCGATCGAAAAAAGACGATTTCTCCGTTAAATTTTGACGTTTTCAAGTCGAGAAAGCCGGGGAAAGCGCATTCTCTTGAAGTAAAACCTAATTTTGTATGCTATTTTATTTATTTTGCTATAAAACTGGAGCAAATAACACCAGAGTATTCATTGTGGAGACGGGGTACCTATGTTTTTCTACAAATCTCAGACGCAAACATGTTGTCTAACATTCCAAAGACAACATATACAAATTTTAACAGTTCTCAGGGAATTGATCGTCAGCAGGTCACTTTTGTCAGGGGAAATAATCGGTGAAAGGGTTAACTGATAGCCAAGGGGTATTGGAGCCTATTGGACTATTTTTACTTCATGGTAAAGTAATCAGTGTTAAATTTCAATGATTTATCATTTCCAATGTAAGGTCAGATTTTTTGAGTAGTCTGGGAATGGCCCTCGTGTTCAGAAACATTTGCGTACACTTCGCCATCCATAAGATGGCTTGCGAATCGTGTGTCTCCATTATCGCGGAGCGATATCCGGTACTTTACCGGATTCTGTTCGGCCTTCATCCGGCAGAGAACAGACTCGAGAAATCTGATAAATTACAGGTTTTTCATTCCACTTCTGAAACATTTATTGCCTAGGCTTACAAGAGATACAGATATGAATAACTTCCGTATCATTCAAGAGGTATTGTAGGTCTTTTACTTGATTGGCTGACAATATCACGTGGGGTTGTTTTCGGGGGGAATCCCCGTTATAGTTGCCGAAAGTACAATATCACGTGGGGTTGTTTTCGGGGGGAATCCCCGTTATAGTTGCCGAAAGTAGGCTGAGAATGGATACACACGATCCCAGGGTCAGTCTTACCATGTATAGATGACCGAGATGGTTACAGGTTGGTTCAGAAGTTGTCATTCAATCAAAATTCAACATGATGCTGAATTATGTGATACTAAGTAGATGTGTAGAGTGCTAATATACAGTGTATCATCAGTGAATGGAGTTATACATTGTATGCCTTTCATCAAGAACCATTTTATAGTCAAGTGTCTTATCCTGTGCATTAAATGATTAAGCATCATGTTACACTTATAACTGGGAAGTCAAAGAAGGCTCAACATTGACTTGGCTGACCAACCCAACAAGCAAATAAAATCCCCATTCTAAATTGGGGGAAATAAAAAGCAAATGGCATGAAAAACAGTCAAACATATTCCAAGGGATGAAATATGTAGAGGCTGTGGTATTTAGAGTGGGGGAAAATTGGAGAAGATGTTTGTCTGTATATCGGTAATTCAGCGGTCTGTGTACTTTCTCCTTGTCTCTCTGAACGGTGTACGAGCGCAAAAGCGACTAGAGGCCCGACTGTTTGCTTTGTTCGGCTATTTTGTATTTCTCTGGAGAAATAATCTACATCGGTGTGATGACGGCTTCATGCTGCTGCAGAAACGATAGTTTGCAATCATTTTAAACGAATGATTTCTCAATTTTTTCCGGGCATGCCACCATTGTGTGGGCTCGTCCCAAGTCATGTTTACCTAAGCCCTCGTACAGTGGTGCGCACAAATTATTGTGTTATTTACTCAAGTCCGAAGTCAGAGTGAATGCTTTCACTGAGAGATGATCGGGCTGGAATAAACTGCATCCCCCCCCCCCCCCTCCCGCAATTCTCCTTCACTGCTTCATATTTCTCTGCTTTTCTTTTGCCCTTTCCTTTCACATTTCTTGACAGCAGTCATTTTTATCTGACTTAATCCTAACAAATACAATGGCCCATGTATTAAGCTATTTTCAGTACTGTTATTGTATTGAGATGGGATGGACATGGTATTGCTTCATTTTCACCATCGGATATCTTCACGAGATCTTTGACATGCCCGGCGGTATTAAGATGCTATGCTTGCCATCAGTGTCTCTGATGCATACCGAGACCCTGTTTCCGCGTTCAGCCGCACAATATTTGTTTTCCATCTCGGTTCCTTTCTTACGAGAAGACCACATTTTGTTTACCGTGTACGCGGCACAATTTTTTCTGCCTTTCTCTCGGGTCATGTTTTTGCTGTTTACTCGACGACGGTGGCAAAAGTAACAACTGTCGAGCCAAATCTTCCTCTTGTGTTCCCTCTATGGTCGACCCTGGGCACGGTCTTTGTATCGGCCTGCCGAATTTCAGATATTACTGCAGTCTGGCTGATGTCAACACAATCTATTTATGATGGCACAAAAGTAAACTTAGTGAGTCAGACAGGCCCATACAACATCCCCACAGTCAATCAGACTTGAGGCCATGAGGACTCATGATAGGCTCAAAGAAACCTTTGACTATATGCTAGTCACAGACCGGATAGCGGCATTGCCAAGGCTTTCCAACCTCTTCTTGCTTGTTGATCTACAACCACGCGGTCACTTTAATTATTCTTGAAACAGACCGTGGCAAGAGGTCGACGGATGCTTTGGCCTAAGGTCAGTGGAGACTAATATTTCTCGGCACTATTTTCTTCATAATTTTCTTTTTTTCTACAGTCTTGGCAAAAAATTTGCTTTTTTATTTAAGGTACATGTATATATAGTTTTACTGCTGTTTCTGAGCTATGTTACAAGGTTACAATCATATACAATGCCATTCCTATGGTCTGTCTTTCTGCTGGATAGTTTTATATTAAGCAGTTCTTGCAGCTTGACCCTGCCTAGACCTTACATGACCTGACCTGCCATTTTGTGATCACCTTGTTGCAGCTTTCTTGTCTAGCTTGACAATAAGATCATGTGTGTTTTTCCAATGAGCCTTGGATCGCACACAGGGTTACATGTAAAAGCGAACAGTCCTTTGAGATGAGAGCTCTTCAGCGTTAAAGTTGATTTCCATGTCATTTCAAGACTTGTATCGTGTCATTGCCATCGAACCTTTCCAACCAAGAGTGTGCTTCGACTGAATCTTATCACATCGTTTACACCGAACTTGAGATATGGGATGGTGTACAAGCTGTAGCCGTGGGTGACAACGGCACAATAGCGAGTGTTCCGCAGATGGACTCGCGGGATGGCCGCAGTGGACGGGTGCCGTAGGATGGCGACTTGTCTCGCTACTTCTCGCTCCGTGTTGTCACCTTGTCAGCTGAGAGCTGGCTTTAATCAATATTTGCAGGTGACGGTGGAGGCTGAACAACAGTCGAGGAGACGAGTGGTTTAGCACACATCCGATTTTGTTTCCTTTTCATCGTTTCAACATTTTTTCCCCCTTCTGTCTCTCAACAATCCATTATCTCATGCCGGTTGCTATATTTTTTCAAATATTGTCTTTGATTTCTATGGAGAAGTAAGTTTGGCCACCACCTTGTGGACTTGTGTGGGGATGAACTTATGTTCCCGTTAGTTTTCCACACTGAAATCTGTTGACACACACTGTGTGTTCACATTCTTAGCCGTGTTGACTTAACTTCAAATTGGGGGAGCTTTCAATGGGAAAGAATACTTGCACAAACGACCAGTTATGAATGTGTTTAATTATTGTTTGGTCGTTATCTTGTCTCCAATAGATGAGCAAAGATTGGGTTGAATGAGTACACTTGTGTATTATTTAGGATAAAGTGGTATTTGTGGAAAGTTCTCACAACTTCGTTTCCATTTACAGATGGAGAGCTACAATTCACAGAAGGCAATCTCACTTATATCTCCTTATTTATTTCGTTTGATGATTATTAATGACTGTTTAATTATTTTAATCCTGGTAGGCAGTTTCAAATGCATTCTTCTTACATGCCTTAAAACTTAGAATCTTCATTTTGGATTACCCATGTATTTTTTTTTCAAAGTAAAAAATATTGGTTTTGATTATTTACTGCAATATGTTTTTTTTCTTTTCTCTCAGGGTCCAAGCCAGCAGCTATCTCCCTTGGCCAAACTCTCTCCGCCCATTACAGGATCGGCGAAACGGAAAGCGAAAGCGATAGCGATGATGGATGGCGGAACGGCAACAATGGCAACATTAGCATCTCAAGCTCAGCAAAACCATCACACCCAGCAACAGGTACAGGCTGCGGTACAACAGGCGCAACAACAAATGCTCCTGATGTCACAACATGGCATGACACTGCAGCAGGTTCAACAGATGCAGCAACTGTTACAACAGCAGATAATGTCCCCACAACAGCTCCAGCAAATGATGCAACAGCAATCCCTGTTGATACAGCACCAGGTCAGTGACTCGCATTATTGTTATTCCAATCTGATTAAAAACTGATACAGAAATCGCTATGTTACTCTGCGGGAGTGCCGATGTCATGTGACATGCTGGATCAGAGTTTTTGCCAAGCATTTATCTATTTCCGACACTCTGGTAGTGTTAGTTCGTTAATTGCAATGTAGATATTAGTCACCATTTTCTTGCAAGAAGGTTACCGATTAACCTGGAGATAACATATGTATCAGATCTGGTTACAAGATTGCACTCTCCCTGTGTTATCCTGTGTCGATTTTGTAATCACACTCTCTTGAAACAAACTTGCATTGGGTCTCCAGCTTTCCAAGTTCACTCTCTGACTGAATACAGAGGCTCTCTAATCTTTGGACATAGAGATTCATACTAGGTCAGGTTGAATCAATGAATCTATAATGTGATTACAATCATCCCGTTTTCTTCGATTCACCAATATTCAAACACAATGAACAGGAACATTTCGGAACTTTTTTATAGTGTATTTTTTTTTACCACAAAGTACTGGGTTGATCAAATTAAATAGGAAGCAAAGTTCATCGTAAAATCATTCAAAAACAAGACTGCATATGTAGTTTCTCCTACAGTTAGTTGGGAGGGGATCAAACTTATTAGACTGACTGATCAAATTTGAGTGGAAATCTGGGGGTGATTAAATGTAGTCAGCACGTCAATCAAGCTATCTTTAAAAATGTGTTGGTTGAGCATAACCCTACCTACCCTCTGAAATACCCTGTACCCAAAATTTTGTAATGGCCTGTCTGCCAGAAAACATCTTTTTGTTCTCAAATTTCTTGCTAAAATCAGTTATTTCCTGAAGATTTGAAATACTTGTATTGAAAATAAAATATCTCCCAACCTACCTTCCCAGATTTCTGTCATAGGTAGGGCTATGCCCAACAAACAGATTTTAAAGGCCAAATTGAATTGAATCGAATAGATTGAATTAATAGAGCTTTTAGAAGTAGACCAGTGGGACGAGGAAGGAATGAAATCAAATAATATTTTGTTTATGTTAAAAAATCTAATTTTTTATTTTTGCACTGATAAAAACAGTATATAGATATTGAATTTCAGTCTCGCTTGTCTGTATTAACTAAAACCAAAACTCTTTGCACATGAAATATTCTTTTTATCATAGCAATCATCTTAGCTTGCTAAGGGCATTTCACGTTCCACTTAACTCTACCCTTAGCTCAATGGCTTCGTTCTCCGTGTATTTCGCCCCATGTCAGCTTCCTCAAGCATCAAGTCACATGTCCGCTCTATTTAAACGAGCCAATGAAATTATCCGAATTCAAATATTTTGACCTGGGAATCTCAGATGTGAGACATGTCGATTGCACTTTAAGTGCTCGAGGCACAAGACTGTGGGAGACCAAACCGAAGTTGTGCGAATTAGCTATTTTATTTCTCACTCTAATGGAGCATGCTTCTTTGTTTTTCCTAAGAAAAATCCTATTATAAACGGCCTAACATATTAGAAAAAAATAAAATCGGCGGCAGTTCACAGGAAAATGATATGATTTTTATTTTGTGATGGGGGCACTTCGAGGCCCACCAAGAGATCATTTCAATCGATCGCTTTCTGGAGGTGTGTCTTCATTTTATGAATGTGATTGCGCCGATGTCGGGTCTCACGGGACCAGTCGCATGTGACCATTTGGGAAACGCCCTATTACACTCAGATATCACCCGTTACCGCATGGCTATGAGCAGAAGTTCCTACGTATGATCGTACCATGCGTTCGGATGATGCATAGCAATAGTCGGTGTCAGTATTTGATTTTCTGAAAAACAGTTCCACTTTACATAGATTTCAGGGTTAATACGCTTCCTGGAATTTGAATTACATTCTGGGAAAGAGCTTAACTCATTCGGTACCAATGACGCCAAAACGTGACAAAATAATTTCCTGTCTCCACCCCGTTGACGGCTTTTGGCATAATTTCTTAAAGCCTTGAACCCCAATGATGCCAAATGGCGACATCGCTGTTTTACCGTCAAATAAAACCCCACTCCGTCTGCAATGTATCATTTTACGCTAGCACCTCAAGTGAAACGTGCCCAAATTTATATATTTTTGAAAAGCCTAAACCTTCAACATCCGGATTATCAAAGAATGTTTTCATTTTGACAAATAAAACACGATCGAGAGTGAAACGAACAAATAATGGGAGAAAATATGGAACTACAAAATGTTCACAATTTTACCGTGTCAGTAAATGTTGCTGTAGAATGTAAATTCACTCAGTAATCCCGTTCAAATCTCTCTATTACTGACATGACTGAAGTATAATGTATCCAAGAGACCATCTAATCGTTCCATGAAGATGAAATCCATCAGATCCTTATTTCCACATTTTCCCAACACATGTGTCGGTAAATGTTGACCGTTTTCATCTCGCGCCATGCTTGAAACGAACTGTAATGGTCGAATTGATCCATCGCGTGCCTTCGTTTTAGTCATGTGACTAACAACAACCAACCGAAGCGCTGAAGTGTCGGCCTGGTTCATTGGCGCATACGTCAGAGGAATTGATATTTATATCCAATCGTAGCTTTCGTAATATTAGCCATCCATTGTAACTATGGCGAGATTGGGAAAGCCCAGGGAATCACCTTTCCAACGTGACCTAGATCAAGAAAAACAACCGCTGGAAAGCGGAGATACACGCCTTCAAATATGACAGAAAAAAACCCACCTCAAACTCTTCGCATCTCATCTCAAGCTGCGTTTATTCTGACAAATGTCCGCGAATAAATGAGTATTCATCGGTTATTTCTGGGCATTATAATCGAAGAAATGCATGCTCACAATCTTCGGAAATTACGTAGGTTAAATTTTACGTGGTGGTTGTTGTTCATCGAAACATCCGGTGATTGCCATTGGCAGTATCATTTTGCAAATTACGAACGTGTCGGTGAGTTTACTGATTTTTATTTGGAATAAAACTGCATTTCTTGAGAAAAATAATATACACACATAGTTTTTGTTGAAATATATTATTTAAAAAGGACATAAAGCAATAAGTTTCAGAATGTCTGGCATCTGAAATGCAGACAAAAACACATGAACGCCTTCTGTGTTGGAGATAATTATTCAACTTCACTGACTGCCCTGATCTGAAAGCAGTGGGGTCCAAGCTAAGAAAACTATCTAGGGCTGACAGCTAGGATAAGCTGCAGTACTGAATGAGTTAAAGGTGCTTAAAAATTAGGTTTATGTCCTGAAAACTTCTCCAAAATCAGATTTTGTAGTTCAAAGATTGCCAGTATATTTCCTATCATCAGCATGTTAATAATTGTGACAGAAATTGTGTAATATAGAGCAAGAAAACTCCTAGAAAATGACCTATAACAGCTTGAAATAATCCTGGAAAATGACCTATATCAGCTTGAAATACCCCTGGAAAACTCCTGGAATTTTCATTGGATGGAAGTGTATGAACCCTGGCATGTACCTCAGATAAATTGTATAGGATAAGAAGGATCATAGGTGTGGCCATGAAATGTGCCGTTTTCCTCCGTTATTCATATCTGCTGGATTATGAAAAATATCTACACCAAATTCTTGACATTCTGTCGGAATAAATCTCAATGAATCATGTAATAGTTGTTTCAGGGATTTATTTAAAAAAAAAAAAAAAATCCTGAAACCCAAAATAATCTGGCTGAAGATTAGTGGTAGGCGAGTAAAAAATAGGATAGCAAAAACTTCCTCTATCAGAAAAACAAACTGACACTTCAGAGGTGCTAAGCAGTGAAACTCACATACTCAGTGTCGAAAAGCTGTCGAAATATTTGCTCTATCAGATTTGTGTTTTTTTTAGAGAATAATGTAACCGAGTTAGAGCAACATGAGGCTTTTGTCAGTGCACCTTGTGTCTGACTGGTCAACGTATACAAGAGATTTGGATCTCGCTCTGTGCCGTCGGACCTAATTTGAAGATGATGAGGGTTTGAACTCCGCTTTACAATCAGTACCTGTAAACCAGGAGTTCAACACAAACTGTTACAAAGCAACACATTAGTTCGACATAATTCTTCGCGGGGAAAATAATCAGTGTCCAGTGTGTTTTTCACTGGACCTGTGAGTGTCCGGACTTAAATACTGACCAGTCCAGGTTTATTTGTCACATTCCAAGCATTATTTTGGTCTGGTCACCTGTCTAATTATCTCCCGTTCTGTTGATAGACCCTCTACATTGATAAACACATGTCCAGGGTGAACTCGGTACAGAATACGTATCACATGAAAAGAATTGTTTCTTTTGTTTTTCCTTCATCATGCTCATAAATAACTAATATGTTTGATTAAGGTGGGAGAATGCCAGAATACAATTTACTACTTCATTCATGTACGTGATCCTGAGAATACTCTATAAAATGGCTTCTTTGAGAAAATTGCAATCCATGTGATCAAAATTCATTCTTCTAAGTGACATGACTGACATTAGGTTTGTGAATGGCCAGAACTAGTTCAGTTGAATATTTTACAATACATGTATGCATATGGTGTTGATACTGAAACAGTACTGCAATTCATGTACTTAGGAGTTCCAGCTAGCGCTTCAGGCTGAAAAAAAAAAAATATCAAGCGTCAGTTACATCTCTTTTTTAGCACCTTGTCAACCGTATTTACTTCCAACTGCAAAGAAAAACAAAAACAAAAAAAACTTGCACACTCCACATCAAGCAGGTCAAAAAGCAGTTCATTTTTCACAAATTATAGTGAAATGTTATTTTACTGTATAGATCTGTTAATAAAAAAAATGATGGATGGTCCAGTCATAGATGTGTCTGGTCAGCTCATGTTGAAAATGTGGTAAAGATTTTTGTGTAGGACTTTCTATCTCTCGACATAGGTCATAGTCTTCAAATTTGGGCTCTACAAAGAAATAAAATAGAATTTTCAATAAAGAAATGCACGTCATTGCACCATTTTTTTCCTGAAGGACTTCAACCAGAAGCGAAAATAAGTTTTCCCTTATAGGCTTGACCAGAGTCCCGGTGGGATTTGTTACTGTGAAGAAAGGCATCTCATTTAAGTTTACATAATGGTTTACTTGTATACACTTCCAGGGTGATACACCCCATAGATCTCCTATTTATATATATCATCGACCACTATACATACATGTAGACTAAAAACTCCTCTGTTTGCATTCATCTCTTAATTCACAAATAACGTGACCAAATGAATTATAACGGGGAAAAAAAGAAGCCCATCCCCTCATTTTCTCATTCTATTTTCCCAGCGAACCAATATTTGTAAGCTGTAAACATATTTTGTATACTGTTTAATAAAGGTAGATTGCATTTAAGATGCAGATATTTACATAATTGGGCTGAAAGGCCGTGAAGTGCAAAATCTACCTTTATTCATTGGTTGGAGCATTACCGGGAAGAAACTGACTCAGCTGTATGAGAATTGTATGTATTTACATGCTCAATAGTCATGACATACATACTGAGCAGGTCTTGAAGTTAACGAACAAAAACAAACCATAATTTATTCCATAAAAATCCAATATATCAAAATTAAATCAAGAATAGTACATCATATATGGAAATTTGTTTATGAAGTTTGATGAATTGAACAGATTTAATTGACACTTTGCAATCTCGATTATTTTGGTAGCATATACATGTACTGATATTACTGAATATTGAATTATTATCTGGATGAATTTAGTACATGTAGTTAAAATAGACAAACATGCAGTTGATATTACTGTGTTATAATGTACATCTTAGTCTCAATATATTGGTAAGATAATATTAGCATTACTGAATTGGGGTAACAAATTCAAGGCAAATTACTTGTCTGCTTGTACATAATGCTGTGTAACTTGAATTCTTTGGAAATAAAGCTATTCTTTGTTTTCTTCCGTATGGTACTCCATAAACAGTTAGCAGTGTACATGTACATATTTAAATATCTTATATATCCCTGAAATTCAACATTCAACACATCTTGAATATTTGTATGATAAATGATCCTGTATATCAATAGAGTTAACAATTTATATTCTGTGTTTATTAAAATTTGTTATTATTCCGACACTCACCTGAGTTTTGCACCTTTTATGGTGTGGTTCTCACCAACAGCAGCAGCAGAAGTTACAAGAGACGATATTACACCAGTTAAATGAACAGCTCCAGTTGAATGTTCTTCAGCAGTCACAGTTGATGCAACAGCAACAGACAGAGAAGAGCAAGAACAACAAACATATTCAGCAGCAATTACAGCAGTTGGCAGTACAGCAACAGCAGTTGATACAGCAGATTCAGTTGACACAGAGGCAGTACCTTCTTTCTCAGGGCATTGGGCTGGTCCAGCCATTCGCAATACCACAAGGTAAGGGTTAGCACTAATACAATTCTCAGTGTTTGAACATATGACATCCACTACATTTCTACTTCCCCCACAAGCCAAATATATGGTTGAAGGGCATGGAAATATTGGAGATGATTCTCTGATTGTGTGGTAAGAATAGACCTCAGCCCCTCATACAGCTTGTTGTAAGAGTTGACTAACTGGGGCACCCGTGGAGTCCCGGCGTGAAAAGTAATACGACCCCAGGTGGGGTTCCCGGGTGTTAAAAGGAATGGGGCCCTACCCGTGGGGTCCCGGGTGAAAAGCAATAGGACCCAAACATTGTGATATGACTGTAATATAGTTGAAAGCGACGTTAAATAATATTCACTCACACTCAATTGAGTGGTAAGAAAAGGTGTCGTCTCCTCAGACAGCTTGTCATCAAAGTCGACTAACTGGGGCAGCCATGGGGCTCCCTGGTGTGAAAAGGAATAGGACCCAAACATCGTGATATGATTGAAATATAGTTGAAAGCGATGTTAATCATATTTCACTCATTTACCCACTGAATCTGACTGAGAGCAAACGCAAGGCCCTGGGATCAATACTGGGCTGACTTAGGACATTAACAATGGAACTTGTTACTAACTCACTTGGCGCTCAGCATTGAGGGGATAGAGCAAAGGCTGATTGGCCCGGTGTCTGGATGATTTCACAGAGTTATTTATCATGGTGCTTCAGTGTAATGCCACTATAAAAAGGTAGCTCTGTCGCATGTAGGTACACCATCGTGATCTTGGTGATCTGATAGAAAAATAGTTGACGGCAACGTTAAATCCTATTCACTCACTTTCTAACTGGATTGATCGATATTATGACGTCTCCCTATGTAATTGAGGCCCGATAAATGAAACAGCTGTACTGGAGTTTTAAATAGAGAGAATTAAAAAAGTTGATTCAAGCGTGATATATTATTGATATCACGGAGAAATGGTAGTCATTTTGTAGAGTTCAGTTTGTTCTACAAGCTGCAAAAACAAAAATTTATGCAGAGTTAACTATTGATTAATTTTTAACAAGCTCCAAAATAGACGACTTATTAAAATGGACAGACTTTAATAGTTCAACTTCAATATATCAGCTTCATTTGTCTGCAACAGGATGATCTGGACAGGCATGGGAATTTTCCGCCTATTGGCGGATTTCCGACTTTTTACCCGCTGAAATGATCGATCCTGAGATCGATGTAAATTCGGGTAGAAAATTTGGAGGTGGGTGGGGGGGGGGGTTAAGCTCCGTATGCTCGTCTCCCCGACAGTCCTGGGTTTAGAAAATGCGTTCAGTCGGTTCGTTCTGTTTGGGAATTCCCCTGATAACTCTTCGCGAATCGGTAATTTAATAAATCGCCCAGTCTACAGAGGGTGGACTGCAAAAGTACCCAGTCATGGGGAATGTATCCTAGTTCTCTCTGCCCGTGGATTTCTGTTTGGATCCCTGTACGTAGCCATGTGTTTGGGATGATGTGGAAGGATTCGACCGAAAGTGAAAGAAAGACAGGGCTTCGTTTGCACGTACCGCTCGCCTAAATTTATTGTGAGGTGCACTTTTATCGGCGATTCGCGTTCGTAATTAGTGCAAACTTGTCATTGAAAATTGTCTCCAGAGATTTATTTCCCGACTATGCTATAACATTGTGTTGTTGTTGTTGTAAGCCAATATTGCGTAAGTTGTCGAATGATTGCCCTTGTGTACAAGTGAATAAACGTTACGTTTGTTGGACAAATTGTAATTGTATCACCAAATGTTACAAACCACTGAGTCTCAGATAAATTTAATCCCAAATTTGCGTAACAGAGAAACAATTTTTCTCCCGCCGACTGGAGCACGTGGAAATCCCCTTCGATCAGAACGAGGCTGACTTGAATAGCTGTACGTCGGGAACCCTCAGAAGCTTGATAATGCATGTTACTGTACCTAGCGATGACAGGTTTCCGAATGTTTTTTGGGCCCCCAAGTCCTCAATTAGATTGTTTGCTTGTTGATGAACATTATGTTGTCATTGATTACAAAATTATGTGAATGGTGACTGAAAATAGAATTTATGAAACCAATAATTTGAAGATAATTATATATTTATCTATTGAATGACTTACTTTAAAGTAAATACTTTTAATGAACAGTTTTACTGAAATTAATTTATGGTGAGTTGTTTTCTCAACTTGTCCTTTTTTATTATTAAACTAGATCCAGTTAAAGAGACTTTTAATTATTAATCAATAATTTAAAAAAAAAATGTTTCTTTTCAATGTGAATAAATCATATGAAATTCTTTAACACAGCTAACTACTATGATGTGTCTAAAGTTTAGTTACAATATTGACACTTTTAAGCTTCATCAGTTAAAATAGTGTTGTCTAATATATATATAAAAAAAGCAAATTTCCTTTCCTGTGGGGTCACCAAAAGAGCTCTAATTTGAAAAAAAAATTCCAGCGAGCGGGGGGCCCTGCCCCCCTCTCGCGCTCTCCCCCGCTCGCACGCTTCGCGTCCTCGGGTGTAGGGGCTTCGCCCCAGCACATGGATGGTACTTGAGATAAGTTCAAACTTTTTTTTGGAGGTCAATTCCCATGCCTGTCTGGAGCACATTCCAGTATACCAGGAACACTTTTGTGGAAAATATCATTCATTACTACTGAGAAAGTGAGAGAACTGATTGAATGAATTGTTTGTTGGCACCCTCTGCCAGAATGCTTTCACGGTCATTATTTCTAACATATATGTCCTTGAATGTAAATGATTTCCATGAGTTGCTGTCTTGTAATCTGCACACTACACTGTAACCTTCTGGGTTTCACCCATTATCGCCATTGTCAAACCCCTTTTTCCTTTGTCATCATATATTGGACTGTTGGAAAGCCACATGTACATGTGCACTTGAAGTGAACTGAAAGGGTCAATTTGTTTTTTTTAAAATGTCATCCAGTTATTGTTCAAAACAGTCCAGTTTTGTTCTAGTTCAGTGTATTGTTTCACCGACATATTCAGCTCAAACTTTCGTCCCAGCTCTGGTGGGAGGTAAAAAAAAAGGTGTAAATCTGTTGTCGGTAAACAGATGGGAATGGGATAATTACGGCGGACCTGTCAGGGGTTTTGATGTCCCTCATCGGGCTAAACACACCTGTGTGTTACTTCCCTCTCTTTTCTACTGTTGATATAATTGAATTTGACACAGTAACTACAACGGCCTAGCGGAGACGGACTTTAAGACGACATCAACTTTGGCTAAACTTTTGTAGCTTTGCCCGTCATCCTGAGTATTTATATCTGCATGATGTGGTTCTAGGATGCTCTTAGCATTTGTTTTCTTCAGGCAGGTGTAGTACCCAGGATTCCCTTGTACAAATCTCGTCTTAAGTCACTTCAAATTTGTTCGGTATTACCCGCTAAATTACTGCGGCCCTCTCGTATTGACTCGTTTGTTTGGGAAGGGTTTTTCCACAGCTTTTGTCACCGAAGCACAGGTGAAGGAGAAAACAACAAAGACAATAAGGCGAGTAACAATGAACTCTGGCATATCAGAGGGAAATTAAAATCTCTTTTGAAGCGCTGCTATTGTTTGTACGAGGCAGGTGTCGTTGAGGTCAGCGTCGCGGTGACGACGGACGGACACTGCACAGACGAAGACCGGATTCTTCTTGAACCATCACCACATCGCCGTCTTAATGTCAATGAGTTTCACGGCTTCCCAGGTTGACAGTAAATATTTGAGTATCTTGAAAAATTATGATACACTGTATATAAGGGCGTTTGAAAAGTTTATGAAAACAGTGTAATCAAGATCAAAGTGATGTATCATTTTCTTCATCAAGACATGTTAAGATATCACAGAAGCTTGGAAGATGAGCAAATAATCAGCTTACAATAATTGATAATGTAGTCCTAGTTTCTTTACATCTCTCTGCCAATATTTGTGTCTTCAAAGCTTTAGAAGAACAAATTTACGCAGGGTTTTGGATTTCTATTTGAAACATCCCCCCCCCCCCCTTATTAGTCCACAAATTTGAAAATGGGAAAACTTGGAAAGCCTAAGCTTAAAGTGCATAAAATCCTAGGAATTTTATATCAAATGAAAAATATTTTTAACATAATACATGTAGGCCTATATATTAAAGTTCAGTGGTGCATTATTCTGAAGCTCATTTAAATTATTATGTCACCTAATTTAACTTCAAAATATTATTCTGAAATCTTGAATCAATCAGTGACTAAAATTGCCAAAATGACTGAATACTTAAAAAAACATGAATATGATGACTTGCAGGTTCCTCCAAAATTTACAAATACATGTAGCTGTAATATAGTGTCAACAATCAATATGAACAGTCCTAGCTTTGGAAGGATGCTCATGGTAATAAAATCTGTGAGAGATCTGGATCGTTCTCAGATTGGGTTATCCTTTGCATGAGTGATGACTCTCTCCAGTATCGCTCTCCATTGCCTTGGCAGTTTGCAGGGGAGTGATCAAAAGCTCTCCTGGGGAAAAAAAAAAATTCTGATAAGGCCTCTGTTAGTTGATTGTTCCTTTCTCATGACCCTCTCACATCTTAATTTGAGGGGGAAATAATTAAAATTCATGCGGGTTTCAGATTTTTATGTGTGAAATATCTCGGACCTCTTTTCTTCAAATTTACCGTTCACATGCATTTGGTTTGCTGCATTCATAATTAGTAATAATTAGTTATTGCACTCAGCATGTCTATTTTCACAAGCAAGGTCACGAGAAACAAACAATTAAGTGACAGCGGCCTAAAGATCACTCTCCTTGGAACCGAGACACTTGGCTGATGAAATTACATGTATGCAGGACTTGTAATTCGTGAAACGCACTTAAGGATGTCCGCTGGTGGTAAATCAAAGTAATTAACTTTTTGAATAATGTGTGTTATTGCATTCATAATTGTGTAATATGAGGAAGAACAAAGAAAAGAATATAGGTTGGTGTGCATTTTTTAGCTGTAGGCAACGTTAAGTGGACTGACCCATGCTCAATTTGATAACCCAGAAAACATAGGGAATAGCCCTAGTTTTGAAGCATATTCATGAAAACTTCATATAAATAGTATTTAACTTTTTCGTATATCCTAACTGTTTGCAGATAATCACAATGTCTATCAAAATTTATCAAATTGGATGGATGTTGGTGTGCAAAATTCTCGGCTAGAAGGCTTTTAAAGGAAATCCTTATCTCTTAACCTTGGAAAGCGAGATAACCCAATAGGAAAAACAGGCAAAATGGCTGCCAAAGCCAAAACCACCAGCGGACATCCTTAAGGCGCCTTTCACTGGGCCCCGACTGATCCGCTCCTTCAAATGGGATGCTCTGGTTATTTCAGTCTTTGTACAGGAGGCGCATTTACCCACCTTAAGTATGTCATATCATAATTTAGAAAGGAAAGTTAAATAATTTAATAAAATAACCAGACTTTTATTTCTCCTACATTTATGGGGTGATCAGATTTATTAGAGTGATCAAAGTACGTACAAACTCTGGGATGATATTATGTTAATAAAGTGATTAAATTACCGAAGTGTTTATCATAGTTCTACATATACATGTAAGTTATATAGCCTCGTATTTTGTACTTATATAACAGTATATTATTGATTCTAAGACCGATCAGTGTTCAATTTAGGCACATGGTCAATTAGCATTCCATTCATCATTTCAGTCGAACCGTGTTCTTAATTAAACCCTTACACATAAACTTTGAGGATTGTTAGTAAAAGCGTTCGGTGTCCGGTTTTTCATGTATATTATCGTTCTATTAGCGTTTGAAACGCGTTTCAATAGCGTTCTGAACGCGTTTCGTTTGCTTCTCAAAGAACGCGTTTATACCTCACAAACGCGTTTGATCATCGGTATGTTCATTTATCGTTCGTTCCGCTTGAAACGCGTTTTGAAAATGCGTTTCCTTCGGAACGCGTTTTATTGTAGTTGCTGTTAAATAAGCATCACCGTCCACACCACGGTTGCTTCGTCGGGCGAGAATACTATTTGGTCTGGGTTTTTTTATTTGTGCAATGGTTCGGCGACTGAGTGTTGATCAAAAGCCGCATGGAGTCAGTCAGGCGAAACGCTTTTTCGGGTCGGTATCACATGCCTGACTAATCATTTCGCTTGGTACGGGAAGACAAATATTGTTTCCCTTGGTGAACGAAAAGATTTAAGCTTGCGTTTGAAAACGCGTTCTGGAAACGCGTTCCGGAACACGTTTTATTGTTGTTGTTAAATAAGCATTACCGTCCACGCCAGGGTTGCTTCGTCGGGCGAGAATACTATTTGGTCTGTTTTTTTCTTTGTACAACGGTTCGGCGACTGAGTGTTGATCAAAAGCTGCATGGAGTCAAGGTCAGGCGAAACGCTTTTTCGGCTCGGTATCACATGCCTGACTAATCATTTCGCTTGGTACGGGAAGACATATATTGTTTCGCTTCGTGAACGAAAAGATTTAAGCTTAGCGTAATATATAAACGAAACGAATTACCGGACACAGAACGTTTTTACCCTTGTATATTAAAGGCTATGCCACATATATTTATAGCACAGAGATTATAATAGCGGCTGGGGAAAGCCAGGACACGTGGGCTTCTTGTCCTGGTTTGGAAAATAAAAACACAAGTTTGCACGAGTCGAACGAAAAGAGAAACGCGTTCGAAACGCGTTCACAAACGCGTTTATAAACGCGTTTCGATCAGAGCAAACGCGTTTGACGAGGGAAACGCGTTTTGATAAAATGAAAATTAAGCGATATTGAAAGCGTTTCGTTTCCTATAATCGTTTGAAACGCGTTTACATTTCGTTCCGTTCGCGTTTCGTTAGGTCAAACTAAACGAAAATAACCGGACACCGAACGCTTTTACCCCTGTACATGCATGTCAGTAATGTCTGTATGTATAGCTCATTAGTGAATCCATTAATATGTGTGTTCATTGTTGTTTATTTTGTTTACTCGTCGGGTACAAACATCCTCATTAACAGCTGATTAACACACTGATGATTTGCTGAACTTCCAGTAATCCCTTCAGATAATTTATTCGGTTGTTAATTTTATCCATGGTAAAAGTATTAAATATGATAATCGTATCTATGATGCTTATAAATGATCGTGGGTTGTGCAAAGTATGAATAGATGCTTTAATATCACTTGCACAGGTGTATTATACATTGTATCCTACCCATAACCAGACAATTCGCTTGTTCAGTTGTTGCTTTGATTGAGAAAACCAAGACAAGTAACAATACATATCATTACCTTGTTTATGATAAATCAGATTGTATCCATACTGATTCAAATATGCAGATATATTTACATGTATAAGGATGTACCAGTAATTCATGCTTTCATGGTTTATGCACTTGAATTAGCTAAAATAATATTATTCTCCTCCAGGGAAATTTTGTCTTGATGAAAAAACATACCTAGCTTTGAAGTTTTGGGCTAACAAAACAAGACAATTCCTGTATAGTTACTATGATCATTAATTGGTTGAACTCTGCAAAGGCTGGACTTTCAAATAATGAATTCTGATCTGGATCCTCCAATCGTGAATTAAAATCTGGATCCTCCAATCATGAATTAAAATCTGGATCCTCCAATCATGAATTAAAATCTGGATTCTCCAATCATGAATTGAAATATGGATACTCCAATCATGAATTGCCTCCGATCATGAATTGAAATCTGGATCCTCCAATCATGAATTGCCTCCGATCATGAATTCAACTGGATCCTCCAGTCATGAATTATCTGCCAATCATGTATTGAAATATGGATCCTCCAATCATGAATTGTCTCCAATCATGAATTGAATTCTGGATCCTCCAGCCATGAATTATCTGCCAATCATGAATTGAATTCTGGAACCTCCAATCATGAATTGAATTCTGGATCCTCCAGCCAGGAATTATCTGCCAATCCTGAATTGAAATCTGGATCCTCCAATCATGAATTGTCTTCAATCATGAATTGAATTCTGGATCCTCCAGCCATGAATTATCTGCCAATCATGAATTGAAATCTGGATCCTCCAATCGTGAATTGCCTCCAATAATGAGGTCAATTCTGGATCCTCCAGTCATGAATTATCTGCCAGTCATGAATTGAAATCTGGATCCTCCAATCATGAATTGCCTCCAATCATGAATGCAAATCTGGACCCAGTCATGAATTATCCTCCAATTCTGGATCTTCCAGTCATGAATTATCTGCCAATCATGAATTGAAATCTGGATCCTCCAATCGCGAATTGCCTCCAATCATGAGTTGAACCTCAAATCATGAATTATCTGCCAATCACGAATTGAAATATTGATCCTCCAATCATGAACTCAATTCTACATCCTTCTATAATGTATTGCCTCCAATCATGAATTATATTATAGATCCTCCAATTATGAATTGAAATCTGGATCCTCTAATCATCGATTCGATTCTAGATCCCAACATAATGAATCTTTTCAATCATTAATTCAGTTCTGGATCCTCCAATCATGAATTTCTTCCTATCATGAATTCAATTCTGGATCCTCCAATCATGAATTATCTGCCAATCGTGAATTGAAATATGGATCCTTCAATCATGAATTGCCTCCAATCATGAATTCAATTTCAGATCCTCTAATCATGAATTGCCTCCATTCCTGAATTAAATTATAGATCCTTCAATCATGGATTTAAAATCTGGATCTACCAATCATCAATGGAAGTCTGGATCCTCCAATAATAAATTGTGCACTGGATGAGTAGTGCACTCAAATTTGGATCATCCAAAAAATGAATCTTCATCCTTCAATCATGAATTGAAGTCTGGATCATCCAATCATGATTTGAAGATCATCCAATCATGAATTCATATCTGGATCCTTCAATTAATGAATGCAATTCTGAGTTGTCCAATCTTGAATGAATGAATGAATTTGGATTATGTACATGTAGCCTATTGAAAACTACATGAATACCATACCCAAGATGGCAGCTTTTGTGAATTTAACGTTGAAATTAAAGTTAAAATAATAAAAATTCTGCATGTACATTGTACGTGTAGTAAATTTTTGAAACTAAAAATTAATTTGATATATCAGTCTGATTAAAAATAAAATGGGTGTGTATATACATTTAAGTGTGTATAAATTTAATAACAAAATATTATCAGTGATAATTTCCAATATTTGACCACCAGTATACCATACATGTACATGAAGGCATTCCTTTCTTAGAGTACAGTGTTTATGGCATATGAAAATTGATTACATGTAAGAAATGGTGTGGTCTAAGCTGACATATTTACGCTGATGGCGGGTGGACAATTTACTGTTTGAGTTAACTGGGTTTTATTTCGCCAAGTCCATCTGTTATTGAAAAGTGCCAGCGTCAAAGATATAGCTGGTAATGGGATGAGTGGATAAAAGTCTCCACAGAAGTGCTCCGCCGATTGTTTGGTGACGAGCTAAGAGTAAAATCAAAGTCTCGCGATGAGAAGTTGATTGGGCGATGGTTATGGATATTGGAAGTCAAACCCTCTTGTTGGAGTACATTCTTGACCCCAGCAAATACACAAAAGTCGAAGCCTGTCCAAATCCGAAATTCCTACAAATGGTTCCAGCCAGTCACATTGCCCGATGCAGTGGCGTGCTACAAGGAAAGCCTTGTCTGTGGGTCCGGCGAGAGGCAAGAAAGAAATCCGATAATATGGATGGTTTCGCCAGTCGGGAGTAAACAGAGGACGTAAAATAAATAACCACAGATCAAAAGCAAAAGTTAATTTACTTGGGATGCCATCTGCCCAAAAGCCATGCCCTGTTGTGTACAAAGAATGATTTGGGGATGGCAGGCCAGGAATTAGATCTGAATGGATTCATCAGGACGGTTTGTTTAGGATTTATTTGAGTAAGCCCCCTTTACATACTGGCTGTGCCCTCGGCTGTTTACCGATGGCCAAAAATCATTGGGACTTCGGCTTCGAGAAATTAACTCGCCATAAATATATTTCTGCTCGGTGTTGACAGTGGAAATATGTTGTGAGGCGCAGGAAATGCCAATATTTAGAATTAGTCGTCTTCCCCATAGTTGGGCCCAGCTGAGCACGACATAAATTCAATCAGTCTGCTGGCCGGGCTCTTTCGATTCGCCCCTGCGTAAACAAAACCCGCCAGTGTTTGGGAGCTAGTTTTTCACACAGCCTGGTCAGACTGCCATCCAACAGACCGCAGATTGCGCCTTCTGACACAACAAAACTTCGCGGAACTAACCAATTGTGCACGATGTTTGCCCTGCCACCAATAAACTTGTCGACATGAGGCCCTGCTGAAGGAAATTAGATTGTGCGTTTCCCTATGGGGGTCGCCTCCGTTTTGATGGCAGGAAAAACAGTTTTATTGCGACAGATAAGTTTCTGTTTAAACGAGGAATTGTCAGTGGAAGCTCACGACCATTTCATTTACTTTGGCAGATAGAACGATATGAAGACATGTCGGTTTTGACAAATAATATCTCTGCTTTCCGATGAAATTAACAATAATTTGATAACACCCCATACTGGGTGTAACAAATCCTTTCTCTGGAAGTCTTCCTCAGTTGATGTCTTCGGGTGAAACACGAAGATTATACCAGAAAATACCAGTACACCAAGTCGGAAGTTAGGCCAATTTCCTCCCCCTGCTGTGATTTGTGGCGATCATATGAAATTACTGTCGTAATTCACCAGCTTGAGGCCATGTTCAACTAACCTCTGTCTTCCTAAAAAATGTGTTGACCATCAACAGTGCAAATATATATTACGTTGATTAGCATATACATGTTGTACATGCAGTTTAATTATACACTTTCCAGGTACAGTCCCGATATGCCTTTCTCTTTGACTTCAACAATAAATACACCATCACATTGATTGTTGTGATCTGGACAGTGCATTCAAATGTTAAATTATATTTGCCAACTTCAAGCAGCTAGAACAAACATGAAATGGTGTTTATTCCAGTCTAGGGGAGATAACTCTACAGTCCTAATTAGACTGAAGAACTGGTACATCTCTGATATCTACTTGTACTGGTTGCTACATGTACATGAAGTGTAAGTTAACTCAGTCAGTCAGCTGACAGGATTGGTAAACACTGGGAGACACTCCTTTAACATGTACATGTTTATATGTAGTATCATTAGAATACATTATTCACTGAAATCAATATAATAATTTATAATACATGTATGAAAAAAACAAGGCACATTTAAGGGGTTTTATAACCATTCATTAACCAAAGTCACCCGATATACATGTATCCCACAAAACCTACATTAAAATAGACAACTGAGCATTCAGATGAGTTGAGAAAGAATAATATACTTAATATATTTCTCAGAACTCGCATCAACAGATAAAATGTAAGCTATCTGAAGGAAGATGTCAGATTGACACTTTATTTTCAGCCTGTCAATACTATTTGAGGTTTTCTCCTAACTTTTGACATATGATTTTGGCAGGTATCTCTGTTGCTAGAAATCGGCATAGTGAACGACACATTTTGTGGCCAATTTCAATCAGTAAAGAAATTGAATGTTCCCACACATGGACTATTGCCTCACAATTTGGGGCAATGCATCCACTACACAGACTGACAGAATTTACAAACTTCAAAAAAGAGCAGCCAGAATCATTTTAAATGCAGATTACTCCACCCCAACAAAAACACTTTTTAAAGAACTCGGATGGCCAACCATACAAGAACGGATAACATATCAGAAAGCTATTTTTATGTTCAAAATCATCAACCACTTATGTCCCCCTTACCTCAACTCTCTCTTTAAATATGTTAATGAAATTACTGCACACACTCTAAGATCAACTGAAAACAACAAACTGTATCTTCCAAAACCCAGAACAAACAATCTGAAACAAAGCCTGAGTTTTTCTGGAGCAATGCTGTGGAACTCCCTTGGCAACAACCTCAAAGAAGCCCCATCTCTCAATGCCTTCAAGTACAGACTTCTGAAATCCCTATGCTCTAGCACATAATATTATGTACTATTTTTATGTCAAGACATTTACTCTGCAGTGTTTCTTGATTGTATATGTTGTACATACTTGTATATTTTTCGTTTTTTTTGGAGGGCCTCCGGGAAGAACAGTTTTTGCAACTGACAGAGTTACCCTCATGAAATAAAGATATATATATGTTCACTACATGTATGTTGATAATATTCTAAGATGCATGTACATGTAGCATGCTGAGTGCATATTTTTGACTGAACCCTAAAATTCCATTGAAATCTCTTATTTCTTGGATTCTCTCATTCATTTGAGAAATTTGGTCAAAATATATGATTTTTACCCCTCGGGCAGATTCTGCCCGAGCGGTATTGTCGTTGCCTCCGTCGTCCGTCTGTCCGTCCGTCTGTCCATCATATCATTGTAAACACATTATCTCAAAAAGTCCTTCATTTACAACAATGAAACTTCATACAGTTGTTTAATACAGCCAGTACCAGAAGCCTATTGAAAGTCGGTGCCATTGGATATGTTTTTC
Source organism: Hanleya hanleyi (assembly GCA_036873755.1). NCBI lineage: Eukaryota > Metazoa > Mollusca > Polyplacophora > Lepidopleurida > Hanleyidae > Hanleya > Hanleya hanleyi. The sequence goes on from JAVTVY010020592.1 coordinate 33,384, forward strand.
AGGAGTTATGCCCCTTTATACATGTCTGGCTGTTTTTATCCTTGTAAACACATTATCTCAAAAAGTCCTTCACTCACAACAATGAAACTTCATACAGTTGTTTAATGCAGCTAGTACCAGAAGCCTATTCAAAGTCGGTGCCATTAGATGTGTTTTTCAGGAGTTATGCCCCTTATACATGTCTGTCTGTTTTTATCCTTGTAAACACATTATCTCAAAAAGTCCTTCACTCACAACAATGAAACTTCATACAGTTGTTTAATACAACCAGTACCAGAAGCCTATTGAAAGTCGGTGCCAGTGGATGTGTTTTTCAGGAGTTATGCCCCTTTATACATGTCTGTCTGTTTTTATCCTTGTAAACACATTATCTCAAAAAGTCCTTCACTCACAACAATGAAACTTCATACAGTTGTTTAATACAGCCAGTGTAATCGGATGTGTTTTTCAGGAGTTCTGCCCCTTTATACATGTCTGTTGGTCCATATCCTTGTAAACACATTATCTCAAAAAGTCCTTCACTCACAACAATGAAACTTAATACAGTTGTTACCTGCGGCACGCAGGTCTACGGGAGGCTCGCGTTGTTGTTGTTGTTGTTCTTGTTCTTGTTACTTTTTGAAATGCGCATGCGCTAAGAGAGTGTGATCTCTGCCACACTTTTCTTTTCAACCTCCGATCTCACATGACAACACTGTCTTCAAGCGCGTTTGAATTCATTTGCAACTATATTCGGTGGAATGAATTATTGCTTCGTTAATTATTATATATGAGAATAGTGTGAATAACGTCAAAGGACCTACGAAGTAGGGTAGGCATTAGGACTCCGACACGCACTGAACTCTTGGACCCCCCAGTTGAAATCCTGCCAATATTAAGATGGGCACGGCCCAAGTTAGAATCACCAGTGATTTTAATCAAAAATCACCAGAAATTTTCATCAAAAGTAGATCAGCTCGAAACATTCTGGCAACAGTCTCCTAATGCACCTTCATGCCCAGTGTGAATAACGTCACAGGACATAAGAGGTAGGGTAGGCATTAGGACTCCGACGCACGCTGAACTCTTGAACCCCCAGTTGAAATCCTGCCTATATTAAGATGGGCACGGCTCAAGTTAGATTTACCAGTGAATTTTCATCAAAAGTAGGTCAGCTCGAAACATGCTGGTAACAGTCTCCTGATGCACTTTAATGCCAAAAATCAAGGTTCTAATATCAACGGTAACACTCAGATATAACATATCTCTCAGATATAAGATATATATAAATATTAATATTCATGTCACTGTTCCATTGTTTCTCTAGTTGTATTCCTCTTAAAATTTTGTACTCTGCCTTTGACTGGTGTTTGTACAATAAAATCTTGAATCTTGAATGCTTATTTTGCCGACGAAAGGATTCAGATGGACTCACTCATTACCGGACAATTTCAAATGGTAGCCCACTTCGAAGAGACAGAAATGACTATGTAGTATTTAACGAGTTGGACACCCCTGTGCGCGAACAATACCTCGCAGTCGTGCAGTTATATTGTGCACTTTCGGTTGCATGACATTTGGCAAATAGCTATTTTGAATGATTCTCTTTCAGAACACAGCCTCTCTATCCTCATTCTCACAAGCCAGGGCCTTGATTCGCTGGTATTGATGTTCCCGTCCTCTTCCGCACTCAGAATCCCTTTAGAATAGCATTAATCACTTCCGTAAATTCAATACTTATGTGTATCAGCAGACAATGCGCAGAAACATATTACATATGACATCATTCTCTCAAGTCGGAGCCCATTTCTGCTCAAATTTACTGGTTCTATACAAAATTTACGTTACTTTGTCAATCAGTTTACGTCATATATAGCAGATACTGGCCATAGATGTTGACCTCGTGGCCAAAAGCTAGGGCCATTGTTTTCCTGGAGGGGTTTTCGAGTTTGATTTTGATACTTAGATACCTTTCGCATTGACTTTAACTTGGCAGTCATATTCGCGAATGCAACAATTTGATGTATCAAAAGATAATAACGAGAATTCGACATCATTCTCTTACACACAGACCTTGTTTAGTGAACTAGCCCTCGCACTTGAATCACCTTCGGAATGACAAACATATTCGCAAATTGAGTATAGGAAGATATCCATAGATACTGACTAGAAATGTTTCTTGTTTGCAGAATTTGATTTTAAAGAAAAGAAATTAATAAAATTAGCAACCTTCGAAAAGGCTTGGCTGAACATGTCAGATGAGATGATATTTCCTAAGAATGAAATAGTTAATCATTTATATAGAAGAAGCAAACCATGTCTTGGTATTGACTTGCTGCGTGGAAAAGAGTGGCAAGGAATTTAGTTCGCAGATGATAACGAACGTAAATGCAGAAACCTAATTAATTATTTTAATCGAATATCAAGACTGTAACAGGCCTCAATTTGAATAGTGAAAAAGTGTCATTATGCCTCTTGGACAGTTCGATAAAGCCTTAAATCCCATTCCGTAGTTTCACAGATCGAAGTGATAGACCTGATACTAAATTTATTGGAAAATAACTTTGAAGGAAATATAAATTTTCCATTTTGATCGGCAAATTAAGCGAGAAGGGAGACTGAAGAGCTCAGATTTTCGCGCTATGACTAAATCCTCGAAATTTGTTTGGATTTCCAAATATTTGAAAGCCTTTTTGATTTGCAAAACGTAACGACTGAACCGAATGTTTTGAAACTTGGCATACACGATATTTGTACCAAAACATTGCCAAAGCGATCATGGTGAGTTCGTCTGTCAATTCAGTATAGACGGCATGGCCGAGTCAAAATCGTCGGATTTTGAATGGGGAAAGTGAATATATATATATATGGTATCACAACTATTACGCAATCCCTACAATTGTGGGTTACAAGTTGAAAATTACTTCCCTTGGCATAAAAACACTGGCAGATGGCGCTTTTTTCTACAATTACCACTACCTCCGCTGATATGTCTTTCACTGTATTATTGCCACTGCCGCAGGTTTTGACTACAATGTAGTCATTTCTCACTTGTTTAATACAGCCAGTACCAGAAGCCTATTGAAAGTCGGTGCCATGGGATGTGTTTTTCAGGAGTTCACACAAACCTGTGTGGATTGCTGTAAATAGACAGTAATCGTTCGACTACATCTACTATAGGTAATCACTGCTCTATTGCTACATTGTTTTGTCTGTCTATGATCTATATCATACAGGTAAAATTATGCCCACCCAAATATGTGAGTTGTTGGGGTCAGAAACATTATTTCCACAATTGCTCTGGGCCCGGCCCGAGGGGTCCCGATGGCGACGGCCACATGTTTTGGATATGCTCTCTTTTCAAGTGGGACCTGCATATGGCGTATACATATCTCGCTTAGTAGCATTTGCTAGATCCCGTGTTAAATGTGATGATTTTAATCAACGTCACAAAACATTGTTGCAGAAACTTATAAAACAGGGCTATTCCATCAAGCGCCTCCACTCAAAGTTTCTCAAATTTGGCGATACATATCGCATGCTGATAGCAAAATACGAACGTAGCGTGCAAGATCTATGGCGCTACGTTTCGTAACTTGTGTCTAATTCCGCTTAACCCGGGGCTAGGGGCCGTATGAACCCATGTACTTCAAGATCCTCATGGTACTCATATGAACAGTCACAATCAAAGCGTGACTGAGATACATCTTTTTTAGATGACGACTCTATAACGAATATTATGGATTAAGAATACTGATCAGCGATACGGATTTGATATTTTTGGAACATCATGATGTCTTGCCGGCATCATTGAAAACTGTTGACCGCTTCTCTCTTTCAGGAAACAAGCCTATGTTTATGTATACTATGATTGTCTTTTTGAATTTGGTGTTAATACTGTTATGTGGAAAATGGAATAGGTCTTTGGATTATGGACGCAGATATTCTCTAATGGACGACGGCTGGATTATGAATGACGGACTAGACGCTTGTAATTCAATACAAGATGGTTATCTGTGGGGCTTTTAATGTCAACTTTCTTGCATGTGAAAGTAATGAAACCCCTTAAGTACTTAAAGAGATAGTAGCATCATTTAAAAATATTCAGCAAATAACATATTTCGATAAAAGTTATTTAGTAGTTGAGATCAGCTGTGGTGAACGTTTTTCTGTGACCTCTTTCTTGAATATCACTGGCATTGAAATCGCTCTTCTGACATTCCCTGGAAACGTGATGGCATCTGCACTTGGCTCCAGTGCCTGAGATGACATCACAAAATGCGCCATTGGCATTCTGGGTGTGATGCTTTGCAATGTCCTACTCGATCTTAAAAGTTTTATTACACTATGACAGCTTCTAACGTGATGTCATGGACACCTGGTCACGTTATCCGATGTCATCCAAGTCATTTCCCATTTTAATGTTTTTTCACTATACCGAACTGAAAAATTTGACAATATTGGTCCTTATAAGAAATACAAGACTTCACGACTTGAAAATCTTTTGGCAAATGTTGCAAGTGATCATGCTGTTCAGTTTACCCAAACAACTAAAACCACACTACTAGTACTACCTCTTTAATTATGTAACACTTCACTCTCTATATATGTCTTCACAAAACTGGGTAAACTAACATTGAAGCTAAGTACCGGTACTTGTCTACATGTATATAGCCTGATCATGTCACTGTGTCTATGGGTGTTTATTATGGGTTATCCCTGATAAAGCCTGGAATTGTAACTGCACACCCAGCTTTTTGTACACATGCAGGCTTGAGACCTCTGTTGTTTACCAGACATATTTGAGCTGTTTATTTACTTGACCCCCTGCAGCACAGCTTGTCTGCAGAACTGAAGTTGTTTATTATTTGTAGCGTACTCACTCTCTCACAAGCACCAAATCCTGGGGTTGTTTACTTTTAATACACCCACCAAAAACAGACCTATTATGTGATGACAATTTTTATGTGTCCATCCTCTTATTGTCTGGTCCATATCTCAGACAATTTTCTATCTACAAACTCAATTTTTTGTGAGAGGATACAATGTGTTTTGTACAAAAATCGACGTGTCGAAAGAATCATTGAATCAGTGAAAATTGCAATCTGTTATGAATACATGTAGCTACATCATTGGGAGATGATTAATTTGACTTGTACAATAATTAAGGTCAAAGGTCAAGATGAATGTGACCATTGTGAATGAAACCATCAAGGGAGTTATAAAATAGGTCAAAAGGCTGAAGGTCAAGGTCGTCCTAGTCCAGGAAATCATTCAGATTGTTTTCTCTATGCTATATATGTACTGATAGTTCAGGGATGTGTATTGTGATAAAACTTAACATACCTCAAGCTTACTGCAAACAAGAAGCCTATTGAAGCCAAATGTCAAGGTCACTCACCCAAAATATCTCTAAATCAATGAAAACCATTGTCCAGTTTAGGGATGTGAATTCTGATCAAACTTCACATGTGTGTACCTCCAGTTTAGGCTAACAAGCAATCTATTGATTTTAAGGTATGTCTGTCCACCCATCTGTCTGTCTGTTAACTTTTATTGTACATGAATGTACGATAACTTCAGTTCCAGGTTATGAATTGGAACCAATTTTCTGGTATACCACAAACAAGAAACCTATTGAAGAAACCGGTAAACAAGAAACCTATTGAATTTGAGGACTTGGGTACATGTCACCAAATTAAACTGTCCATTCTTCATTCACTTGTTCACCGCCATGCATGTATCTTAAATACACCAAACCATATGCTCATCTGGTCATGAAGTAGGTGTCATGTTAGCCCAAGTCCATCACAGGTAATGTTATATTTTATTTCAATGAGAGGTACATGTATTGTTTGCCATATTGGTCAAACAGTTGAATATCCAAGCCCCAGCAACACTATGGTGATTATTACTGGGCAACTGCATGTTTATCTAGTTGAAATTATGTGTCGACCCCTAGTTGTTAGGTACATGCTAGGTGTCTAATTGTGTGAAAACAGGAGAATTGTTTACACCACAAGTCTGCTACCAGTATACTAATGACCCCTGGATAATTGACTGCCCCTACTCTTATTTCCTGGGATTGGTCCATTCACCTGAGTGTCAGCTTATGCAGCATACTTCACAGGATCAGTCAAGACCGGTTTGGTTTGAGAAATTTATATTTTCAGAAGAACTTTTTGACCATGTCAGTTTTCACAGTTTCCATGACAACCGCTCACTGTCATTAATGTCACCAGGATTTCTTGAGATGAGGTCTTTTCCTATACGTACTACTGTGATGTTGACCAACGACTCCCCCCCACCCCCACCCCCAGCATAATAGCCTTTGACTGTATCTATTCAAATGCCCCATACCCTCATTGCCCAACCCCATTCCCTCATTGCCACCCTCCCCCATTCCCAATTTATTTTTGGTTGTTATAATAAAATTTATGTTCATAAATTGCCCAATTTGGGTTTCTGCAGGTTTTAATTTGTTTTTATGATGATTTCAGTCCCAAAAAGAGTCATTGATTTGATTGGTGAGATAAAGGGCAGTGACCGGCTGTGTAAACACAATGATTTTCCCTTGGTCCTACTGTTTTTACTGCATTCTTATAGAGCTAAGCTATAGCTGTCCATTCACTTATTGATTGATCGCTGTTTACGCCTTGTTTTGTTGATGTAGTAAATGTCCAGGGAACTGGAAACTAGGCACCAGACCCATCATATCAGACATCACAATTGCTCTGCTCCAGATGTTACATGTATTCTGACATTCATTAGGTATTGGTTTAAATTATGTTTACAGGCAAGGGGATTATCAAGGGAGACATGAAATCTTTTGTTTTGGGAGTGTTTTGCCTCTTCACATATACGTACTCTAAAAAGAAAAGAAAAAATTACGTTTTCTTTGAAAAGCAGTTTAGAAATTGACAGAGCCACTGAAAATCAGGGTCAACTGCTTGAACCCAGTCAAAGCAAATGTTGGCAGAGATTTGCCTGGGCCTGATTGCCCTGATGTGGGAGTACAATGTTTGGTGATCTACTTTTCTCAAGTTCCGTGCATTTACACATGTAGATGTACATAGTCAATCTGCATGTTGTTCGCTGACCAGCCTGAATTTTGTTATGACGGCTAACATCACCCATGCTAAGATCATAGAGATTTTCTGTTCAGTGAACTCCATGTTCATTTCGCGTGCACCTATTTAAATTGTCAATTTCATAGAGGTGATGCTATAAAATTCCACTTGGCGAGCTCAAGAGGAATAAAATGGCATAGTACTTTTGATTGGCTGAGGTGCCATACTGGTATCATGCCGTGAAAAGGCCCAGGTAAATATCTGGCAATAAGCTTATATAATCCGACACCACACAGGCCTGAATTGTTTACTGCTGTTGTTGTCTTGCTGAACAGCAGTGATGAAATCAATTATAAGAGGTGATACAGAAAAAAAAATCAGGATAAGAAAAACACCCGATTTTTCATCTCTGCTTCTGGTGTTATCACGCCACTTTGGGTCCAAACCGATTGTCATGTTAGCTGTCAGTCAAACTGGGAATTAATCAACATAAGTTGCTATTAAGACTGTTGACTAGTCTAGTGTTACTTGAATGGCCCCAGGTGAATAGCACAGAAACTGATACTGGCTGTTATTGGATCTGAGGAAATAGATTTGTCCCCTACTGCAGTTGTTTATCTCTGGCTCTAACCACTGTGTTAGACTGGGGCCAATGACAGACTCCTATCTTTGACAGCTGGGCAAAGTGTGAAATCTATATGGCAGAGAAAAACTCTAGTTGATGTTGTTTACAGCTCTGTATAAACAGTTTGTCAGTTGGTGTGAGTCCCTGGATTTGTCTAACAGTAACAGACTACATGTAACTGGAATTGATTATTCAGGAAATCTACAGAACTGCATGCAATTACATGAAGCAGCTTATGAAATTATTATGTCTACAGATTGATGTGCTACATTTGTTTCTCTTTAAAAACGTGACATGTTCAAGTGGAAAGCTGAAGCCCCTGTTGCTGTCAAGCCAATGAAGTATTCCCCATTTTATGACATCTATGGAAGTCAACAGAATGATATGAACATGTTAAAACGTTACCGCTACCCAAGTTACACAGAGGCAAGATTACTGTATTTTAATTCATCTTTTCCATGGGAAGGAATGACTCCGACGGAGCTCCAACAATTATGGAAAGAAGTGGCCCAGCAATCTGGTCTGGATGAGAACAGTTTAAAGAACCAGGTGAACGGGATGTCCATGGGGAACCCCGGGGTCACGGGGGTCCCCACCTCATTGATGCAGACCCCTGGCTTCATGACGAATGGGGTACACACAGATGGATATTTACTTCCAGGTATGGTGAATTACTTCTCACAGTAAACCATTCAATTCAATAATTCATTGTGTAACTTATAGAATACAGTAATTCCTCTAATAATTCAATCACAGGAAGTGAAATTTCATACCATAAAATTATGGGGTGATCAAATTTATTAGAACAAGAAGTTGATCCATTATTTTTGTGTTAGTTTGCAGTAACAAATTTACAACTACTGCACGATGTTAAATACCCTGCATTGTGGCCTCGGAGAGGTAAGGATTTCTCTTCAAGTTTCACTACTTTAACATGAGCGGCCCAGTGTACGGACTCTTTGATTAATAATTTTACTGAAACTACTGGGTAAATTGTTGTGAAAGTCAGGAAATCAACGTAAAATAAACCAGGGAATATGTCCAGTTTTCAGTCATACAAAGTTTGGGAGATACGTTATCATTTTCTAGTGTTAAAAAAGGGGCCGTTACCCACCGATTCTTGTAACCGCGCAAGGGCTTATTAGAATGACTGATTGTAATTTGTCCACAAAATTAGCGGAGTGATTGAAATTCAGTTATAAGAGGATTTACCATAAATTGCAGAACTGAGGACATGAACATTTTGAAGTTCCATTGTAAATGTTTGTCCCAGCTGTTCCTGATTCAGTTGTCATGGTTATGCATCTCCAATGTTTTTTGTAACAGATAATTATTGTCTGATTGTAAGTGGTTTATTTGCTGCATTCCATGCCCAAATTCCGTAAATAGGAAGTTAAAATTGTCGTGCAAGTTTTTTTCCCCCGTTGTGATATGAGATCATAATTACATGATCAACACATTTAAATAACATTGAATTCCATATGTGGCTGAGTGGTGTTCTTAACCATGTGGATGTAGATAAAGCACTGAAGCATTGTAGCGACAAGAATTCGCAAAGTTCATGCCACATTCTGAAAATATCTTAAACTTCCTGTTGACAGGATTACAATTTTGCATGCGAGATACAGCAAATTACCTAGGCACCAAAGATCAAATAATTCAAATCTCTTCAATAAACACTATGTCTGAGCCTGATATGGAAATAATTGCTAGATCTCTCCTCTCAAATTCAGGGGGGAATATGGCTTGTGTGATATGGAAATAATTGCTAGATCTCTCCTCTCAAATTCGGGGGGAATTTGGCTCGTGTGACAATGTATTTACAGATCTGCACCCTATGGTAATCCGAAAATAAATTTATGTCATTGCACAGCATATTTTCTCCCTATTAAAAAAGTTACTATCACTGGAAAATTACTGTTATGTCCTGTAATAATGTCACCTGAAGAATCAATCTAATTAAACTTATATTCTATCTGCTCCCCCATCTTCTGATGTTGTCGCCCTCCCGCCACGTTGGCACCATAATGCGGAGTAGAATTATGGACTGGTCCTTGGCATAAACCTTGGGTTAAAGCAGAAACCATGAACCTATCCCCCCTCCCCGACTGCAAGTAAAGTAGTTAAAATGCGGCCGTGATGTCAAAGGACTATTAAATATTCATGAGCTGGGAGCTCTGAACACCAAATTCGGTTGAAATCCGTAAGATCCTACATAGCGACATATACGATTGGGGAGCATTGATAGGATATTAATTTATCAAGATTGCCTGAAGAATTAGAATTGTGATGAAGGATAATTAAAATTTATTAAACAAAAAACCGACCTTTTTTACCTCCATATTAGAGAGGTAGTTACCCTTCACCTGGTAAATGGTAACTGTACAGGCAATGACTTAGTCATATCTTTGTTAGATTCATACAAGTACATGTCTAATGTGTTATTCTTTTACAGATATTCAATTGTTGGATTTTGAATAACAAACTTCAGAATCTGTAAGTAATTTTACCATTTACTTTTGTATTCAACAGGGGGGTTAATGATTGGTCAGCAGCAGATAGGGGTGAAAACAGAAGAAGTCTCAAATTCACATCCCTTATATGGTCACGGAGTCTGTAAATGGCCGGGCTGTGACAAAACCTGTGAAGACTTCCCCTCATTTTTAAAGTAAGTAAACAATATTCTGTGGTACTATAGTAAATCCCCTGATAATTCGTCAATCACAGTAAGTGCAATATCTCACCATGAACTAATGGTGATCATTGGACATAATCCAATATTACTTCATGTCTGTTTTTTATCTAACCTTTGCCTATATCGTTATCTGACTGTTCCCTCTCTAGTTACCTGACCCTTGCCTATCTAGTTATCTGACCCTTACCTATCTAGCCACCTGACCTTTGCCTATCTAGTTATCTGACCCTTACTTATCTAGTTACCTGACCTTTGCCTATTTTTATCTGACCCTTACCTATCTAGTTACCTGACCTTTGCCTGTCTAGTTATCTGACTCGTGCCTATCTAGTTACCTGACCCTTATCTATCTAGTTACCTGAACCTTGTCCCGCTAGTTACATGTACCAGACTCTTACCTATCTAGTTACCAGACCCTTACCTGTCTAGTTACCTGAACCTTGTCTCGCTAGTTACATGTACCAGACCCTTACCTATCTAGTTACCTGAACCTTGCCTCGCTAGTTACATGTACCAGGCTCTTACCTATCTAGTTATCTGACCCTTACCTATTTTGTTACCTGAACCTTGTCTCTCTAATACCTGACCCTTGTCTATCTGGTTACCTGACCCTTGTCTATCTGGTTACCTGCCCCCTTTTCTATCTAGTTACCTGACCCTTGCCTTTCTAGTTATTTTATCCATGTCTATCTAGTTATCCTGTCCTTGCCTATTTATTTACCTGATTGATATTCTGGCTTGTGAGGATGGACAACGGCATGCATATTGATGTGCTTATATCTGGATATGGTCTGTTTGGATTGGAAAAAAATAAAACGAGCAAAAAATGGACAAATAAATAACTTAATATGTTTGTTGACAACTGTGTGTAGGTAAACAAGAACATTATTAAATAGCCATGGGGGAAGCTTCGTGCCCTGATAACTCATCTGACAAGAAAAATATGATACGTACGCTTTAATGGGTCTAATATTTACTCTACAATCTATCATGTTTGATTGATGTCTGCCAATCAGAGTAGAGCGATTAGATGGACTCTTCCACTGTATATACAAAGATCTACCGCCGGTGAAACTTGGCTCCCTTTTTCCTGGAACTGAGCTATTCTGATAAATACATTGACAACTTCATCTGATATTTGCTGTGAGTCAACTGGGTTGTCCAGAATTCCGTGTCCAATAATTGCCATGCTCAAGAATACATGTAATTAAATAAGAGCCACTCCTGTTTAATGTATTTGGAGAAACTGAATAATTGTAAATATTTCAGTTCAGTGGATTTTAAATAAATGAATTGTATGTTAGAGAATGTGACTTCGAAAGGGAGTGGAAGTGATTTGAATAATAAGTAAATTTCCTGTAAGAAATGTGAAAATACTGCCTCAAACACTATAATTTTATCTTTTTGTTTGTGGAACAAATTAATTTATTCAAATTTTTGAAGATACAGGCAGGCCGATAATTTATTTCAAATGTCTGGTATAATTAATTATGATCTTTCTATTTTTCATAGACACCTTAATGCTGAGCACCAGCTTGATGACCGAAATACAGCACAAGCACGTGTTCAGATGCAGGTGGTTAATCAGTTAGAATTACAGGTAAGTCAATCAGGTAGACTAGTTAATACAGTACAAGCATGTGTTCAGATACAGGTGGTTAGTCAGTTAGAATTACAGGTAAGTCAATCAGGTAGACTAGTTAATACAGTACAAGCATGTGTTCAGATACAGGTGGTTAGTCAGTTAGAATTACAGGTAAGTCAATCAGGTAGTTAATACAGTACAAGCACCTGTTCAGATACAGGGGGTTAGTCAGCTAGAATTACAGGTAAGTCAATATGGTAATTAGTACAGCAAAAGCACGTGTTCAGATACAGGTGGTTAGTCAGTTAGAATTACAGGTAAGTCAATCAGGTAGACTAGTTAATACAGTACAAGCACGTGTTCAGATACAGGTGGTTAGTCAGTTAGAATTACAGGTAAGTCAATCAGGTAGTTAATACAGTACAAGCATGTGTTCAGATACAGGTGGTTAGTCAGTTAGAATTACAGGTAAGTCAATCAGATAGTTAATACAGTACAAGCATGTGTTCAGATGCAGGTGGTTAGTCAGTTAGAATTACAGATAAGTCAATATGGTAATTAGTACAGCACAAGCACGTGTTCAGATACAGGTGGTTAGTCAGTTAGAATTACAGGTAAGTCAATCAGGTAGTTAATACAGTACAAGCATGTGTTCAGATACAGGTGGTTAGTCAGTTAGAATTACAGGTAAGTCAATCAGGTAGTTAATACAGTACAAGCATGTGTTCAGATGCAGGTGGTTAGTCAGTTAGAATTACAGGTAAGTCAATCAGGTAGTTAATACAGCACAACCATGTGTTCAGATGCAGGTGGTCAGTTAGTTAGAATTACAGATAAGTCAATCAGATAGTTAATAGAGTACAAGCACGTCTTCATATACTTGTGATTTAATCAGTAAGAATTACAGATTCAATTGGGTGTTACATGTAATACAGCACAAGCATGTGTTCAGATACAGGTGGTTAGTAAGATTTACAGGTAAGTCAATCAGGTAGTTGATACAGGTGGTTAGTAAGATTTACAGGTAAGTCAATCAGGTAGTTGATACAGGTGGTTAGTAAGATTTACAGGTAAGTCAATCAGGTAGTTAATACAGATACATGTGGTTAGTAAGATTTACAGGTAAGTCAATCAGGTAGTTGATACAGGTGGTTAGTAAGATTTACAGGTAAGTCAATCAGGTAGTTGATACAGGTGGTTAGTAAGATTTACAGGTAAGTCAATCAGGTAGTTAATACAGATACATGTGGTTAGTAAGATTTACAGGTAAGTCAATCAGGTAGTTGATACAGGTGGTTAGTAAGATTTACAGGTAAGTCAATCAGGTAGTTGATACAGGTGGTTAGTAAGATTTACAGGTAAGTCAATCAGGTAGTTGATACAGGTGGTTAGTAAGATTTACAGGTAAGTCAATCAGATAGTTAATACAGATACATGTGGGTAGTCAGAATTGAAGGTATGTCAATTGGGTGACTAATACAACACAAGCACCTTTTCTGATGCAGGTACTTTAGTCAGATAAAATTAAAGGTAAGTCAGTCGGGCGACTAATGACCCTAGAAATAACTAACCACACACTCTGCTAAGGTCATTGAAGCGAGACAGACATATTTGTCATGTTAATTAATTCCAGGTTGTTTACTTGTCACTTTATGTGGTTTTTGGACAACAAATGATGGATGAATAACAGCTTTAATGCTCTGAGCTTTTTTTTATGACCAGAGACACTATCATATGTACTACTTTTGTATTATTATTTTTTTTTTTTTTTTTTTTTTTGCTTCATGGCTTTTCGTATATTCAATGTTTACATTTGAAATTGAATGTTTCTGTTTACAGTTATCCAAAGAGAAAGAACGGCTCCAAGCAATGATGCAGCATTTACATATGAAACCACAATCAGAAACTAAGTCAGATCCTGTAAGTATTTCAATGTCTGGGTCATACTTACCTCCCTTACCTTGATCAACATAATAACTAGCAACATGTAGCAGTAATGCCTTGTCTGCAAGATATCTTGAGAACTACTGGATGGAAGTTCACCAAACTTGGATGGAAGCTTCATTGGGATAGCCCCTCGTCTGATTAGGTTTTGGTGTGTATGTGCGAGCGTTCGTTCGTGTCCATCCGTCTGTCCATCTACTTGTACATATATATACAAGCCTTGTCTGCAAGATATCTGGAGAACTACCCCACGGAAATTTCGCCAAGCTTGGGTGGAAGCTTCATTGCAATGGGCTCATCTGATTAGGTTTCGGTATGCATGCATGCGTTCATCTCGGTATGTTCAGGGATTCATAGAAGTCGCCTTTTAGGGCCGGTTATCGGTCCTAAAAAAAATTGAGAAACTCAATTTGTGGGGGGAAAAAATTGTGAAAACTGAATTTGTGACCAATTGTGACCAATAATTTAGAGAAACTGAATTTCAATCGAGACGAAAAACTCAATTTGAGCTAATTAAAACTGAATATGAATTGCGTAACTTACTGTTCAATATTTATTTACACGTGTTGACGAAGATAACCGCAGACACGGAGCTAAACAATCCGCCATTTTATGGAAATTCACATGACTCTAATAAGGTTACCAAGGGTTCCCGATAGACTTTCTCGCGGGACTTTTCGAGAGAGTGCTTTCCACTTCCAGTTGCCGGGATACAGCCGGTGCTCCGGACGCATGATGTCCTCATCAGGAACTTCTACGTTTTGAATGACAGGTGATGTATCAGTCTATACCAGGGACTTAAAACTGACTGCTTGAAGTTTATTACCGACAACTTAAAACTTAACAACTGGAAGTGAATGGTCTGGATTGAGAATTTGTTTGGAAATGAAAGAACACACGCAACAACAACAACAACAACAACAACACGTGTAGACAACGATCCAGCACATTGTCATTTGACGATCTAAATATTTCATTTTTATTTTTTATGAGTTGATTCGTTTATTGAGCAAATTGTTCTGCCTCGATAGTCTATAATTTTTCTTGATTTTTTCAGATCTTTGAATAAAGTTGTAATTTTTTTAACAGGTTAGGGCAAGTTGCTCATTGAGCTATTGTAGCCTGATCTAACTAAAACTATGGTAGTTATTCATGACTTTGGACTGGTCGTGGTCAGCCGAACCTCTCTCTGTATCCTGTTACTGAACTACAATTTAGTAGAAACTTTGATTGACTAAATTCCTTCTGGGCGTGCATATATACTGTTGAAAAAAGAGAATCAAAATATATATATATTTCTTGTTTTCATTTTAAGTTAAGTGCAATACTACCAATAGTGCTAAGGGCTGTTCCATTTAAAAAGGTATGGGAGAGGAGAAAGGCACTCAATATATTCTATGGGTCATAGGAGAAAATTTCATTCAATCCATGTTACAACATTGGGAAGGCCAATAAAATTTCTATGGGTGGTGGGGTATAATTCAAAGCTGCCTTCCGCCCCTCCCATACCTTTTTAAATGGAACAGCCTTAATACTGTTCTATGGAATAAGTCTTTGGATTATGGACGCGGATATAAGCCAACCGGACACATTGATCAGGTGAACAAAATTGTTTATTCCTATAAAATCACAATCATGATTAAATTATACATGTATGTTGTATATAATGCAACTGGTCCTAAAAATATTCTTAAACTCAATTTGCACCCCTAAAAGCACGCTAAAAACTCAATTTGCTGGGTGAAAAACTCAATTTGATCATTAACGGTCCTAAACAAAATGACTTCTATGAATCCCTGATGTTGTCTGTCTGCCTGTCCATCTACATGTACTTATACATGTATAGACAGGCCTTGTCTGTAAGATATCTGGAGAACTACTGGACGGAATTGGACTTGGATGGAATCTTTATTGGAATGGCCTCCGCATCTTATTATGTTTTGGTGTGCGCGCGTGTTTGGTGTTCATCCATCTATCTACTTGTACATGTATAGACAAGCCTTGTCTGTAAAATATCTGAAGAACTACTGCCTGGAATTTCCCCGAACTTGGATGGCAGCTTTATCGTGATGGCCTCCTCATCTGATATAGGTTTTGGTTTGTTTGCGTGCATCCATCTGTTTTTGATGTCCAGCTTTGTTACATGTATGTACAGGACTACTCTTGACTACAAGATATGTGGAGAACTACTGGATAGAATTTCACCAAACTTGGATGGAAGCTTCATTGAAATGGCCTTATGATCTAATTAGGTTTTGGTGTGAGCTAGTGCTTGGGTGGGTCCATGCAAAATGTGCTTATCTGTCTGTCTAATTTTTGTTCACACCATATCTTGGAAACTACTGAAGGCAGATGCATGAAACTTCTATATGGTACAGCATGTATACTATTGGTGTGGCTCTTGTATATTTTGCAGAGTTGATGCTTCACAATTACATGTATTTCACATTGGTTGGACGCTGTAGATGGCGGCAACTCAAGGGTCAAAGCGGAACCTCTAGTTTTCACATAAATTTCACAAACCTTTCTATTTCCGTTTCTGCTCCAGATCCCAATTCTTCCAAAACAACAGCATTCTCCTCAGCAGGCATCTACCGGTATTCCCAATTTAATTCCGACGACGCCAACGTCAACTGGAGTGTCGCTGGTGTCGACACCCATGGTGATGTCCCCAATACAGCCCAGTCAACCTTCCACACCTCAGTCACATGTACATGTAAGCACACCCTCAGCGCTCCAGTCACCGAGTGGGGTGGGGCCTATTCGGCGCCGCGTGTCCGATAAGTGCAATCTCCCTATATCAGCAGGTGAGATATTAGGTAAATGGGACTTTTTCTCTTTTCACAAAATTGTACTTAACTATCGTCTGCATCAAATAATGTATTCCGGATGGGTTTCAATAATTTTTTTTTTTTAACCAATTTGTTACATCGAATTTTACACAGTATATGAACTCAAATGTAGTAATTTTCTAAAGAAAATTATTCCAGTATTTCTCTCTTATGAATGTTAGTAAATGGTGGCAAGCTTTTATTGGTAGACCATTTTCTTCGTCGTCCCATCATAAGATAATAGGTATTGGAGATTTTCATAAATTTTCCATGAAATATAGGAATACATTTTCAGTGTTTTATGAAAGCTGACACCGAAATATCAGTTAAAATATCTGGAATACATTTTCTGGTACAGACACCATATATATGATTGTGGCCTGAATGAGAAAGCTAGCTGTTACAAGAATACGCATAGAAATACACAAAATACACATGCAAGCTCTCATCAGGTTTTCCCCAATTTCAAGATTAAAGTTTCTCTATACACTCCATGTTACTTCATTCTTGCATTGATTATCTGATTAAGTACTTATATCCTATGAAAATCTACCTAATGCAAGTCCTCATCAGGCTTGGCTTGGCTTATTTTTTTAGCTGCATTCCCATGTCAATCTGCAGACTGGCATTGACCCGGATAAAAAATTCTTTTCTTGGAAAACTTGTTCAGAAATAGTCTGCTTTAAATGGCTCTTATGTTTCTGCATGACATACTTAAATGAATATTCTGTTATACATTTTTTTCCAGAAATTCAGCGAAATCGAGAGTTCTACAAAAATACGGATGTGAGACCTCCGTTCACATATGCATCTCTTATACGACAGGTGAGTGAATGGATGATCAGTCATTGCTATTTTAATGATATAATAGATCAGACTCAACTTTTCATATTAGGTCTCTGGATATCCTATGTTAAAACTTGCAGTGTATAGAATTTAGCACCATCTTGTACATGTGTATCTTGAGTTATCCATGTTTCACCCAGACATTTCTTCAGACTGGTTTAAGGGGTGAGAGGTAGAATATTTTAATTCTCTCAAAAATGAATTTATCTATTGATATATGATCAAAAACGTTTGAAAAAACATCATTGCTCAAAGAGATAAATATTGGTTGCCATGGTAATGGTGGCCGTCTTGAATTTTGGCGCTTAACTTAGAAATGTATTATACGCCTAAGTGAAAGGGCTAACGTACTTCATCAAAGTTGCAGGGTATTTCTGTGATGTGTTCCTTTGTGCAAATTAGAAGTTTCAAGTCCAACTAAGTTTCAAGCCAAACTAACCATCTTAAACAAAATTTGAGCTGTGTTACTGATTTACACTAAAATACGGATAAGAAGTTTCAAGCCAAACTGACCATTGGAAACAAAATTTTAGCTGTTTTACTGATTTACACACATATGCCTGGTTAGTACAGTATTTTAAAGGAAAAATTCGGGTTTGGTTGCCTTTGATACAAAACAATTCGCCAAATAGAACCCAAAAGATATTTTTTCTCATTTTAAAAATTTTTTTTGAAGGAATAATAATCATTTTAAAACCGCGAAGTCGCAGTCCTCAGAGTGCCGCCATTGTACTGTATCCAGAAGGCGGATATGACGTGGGGTGAAGGCATGGAGCTCTTCTGTCTGTTCGGGTAATCTAATTGATTTGGGTAGATAGAGTAAATTGAGTGAAATCATGTCGACGAGCGGCAGTTCCGATTCCAGCGGTGAAAGCTGTGTTTGGTTTTCAGGGCTACCAATTCCAGCCGAAACGCTCCGATACGGAAGATCATAGCAGCGGGAATGATAGTCTTTAGTATGGCACACGCAGCACACGCTGCTCTCATCGACGGCTTACGAGAGATATCGAGTGTCTTCGCTGTTGGGAGAGCGAACAAAGCCGCGCTCTGGCAACTAGAAATAAAAATGGTATGAGTATTTAAAGTAATTCTTGCCAATTTTTACTAACAAAACTGCAATTTTCACCTTAAGGGGACATGCTACTTGACTATATAGCATATGCTGGATCTCTGGTTCTGCTAAACCTAGGACCATGAAATTTTGTACAGGTGCAGAGATGGATAAAATATGATTGTATGCAAATTTTCAGGGTGGTCACGTGACTAGAACCACACCAGCAGCACCACCTAGGACATTTTCAATAAACGTTACGAGGAAAAATCGTTTGACCTGTGTTTTGATTTTTATTGCACCAAACATTTATATTTTACATTACTGAGTGTATGCACATTATTAGAACATTTTAATATGGTATGATTGTGATAATCATTGATTTACACAACTACAAAGTTGGTAATACTTTTCACTGAAAAAAATTGCTGCAAAAGGTTCCCAGGTAATAGCCATATAACATAATTTCCCACTGAAAAGCATTTAATAATGTGTGCTCATATCGTAGGAATATTCCCTGAATTTTTCTTGAAGATCCATAAATAAATAGCGGCAAACGATCGGCCGGAAAACTGATTTTAGAGAAAATGGGCCATAAACATTTGCTAGCCAAATGGTTGGCTGTACACCATCAAAGTGGCGCTCTGGAGCGTAAAAACTGTAGTTTTATTCAGTTTCTACAGCCACGAGTCGTTTCTACTATTTCTTTGACAATTTGGCGCGTTCAAACGATGCAAAAATTGTGCATAGGCATGATTTATTGTTTCTTTCACGCTTCAAACAGTTGAAGCGATGAAACAGCCACCATTTCCTTCTGAGCCGTTGCTAAGGAAGAGACCGATCACGCATGCCCACAGACATCAATTGACGTCACCTGGGAAACTCCACTATCCATGGAAGTGATATGGTAATGAGCTTTCGCCATAAAAGGATGTTTCCGAGACCCCGAGACGTATGATAATGAGCTTCTGCAATATATGGATGTTCTACAACATTTTCTCTCGGGGAATACACCGGATTGAGGCGGAGATTGCCGATCTAACCCAAATTCACGTTACAGCATGTAACTTCCGCTTTTCAACGATATACGGCAACAACAACAACAACGCCAACGATCTGGACCTGGAAATGGTTGTTGTCAACGACTAAAACTTGCCGTTTTCAGCGGTTTAACAATACGAGTGATTAGGTATTAATTAAACTATTTTCAATGATTTTGTCCGCCAATAAATTTATTTATGGGAAATTTGGGCACATTATGGACGTAAAAATTTTAAAAACTCATTTTCAAATTTTTTATTGTTCAGCCCCGGTATGTCAACCCGCGTCTCCCCTTAACACACGCAGCTCCATGATGCTTTCACATGCATGTTCTGTCTCTAGCTTACGTCACGCTGTTTTACGAACTTTTACTCCTATTGGCTAAAACAGGTCACGTGACAATACAATGGCGCTTTCCAGGAGTTCGGTAAATTTGGCGGTATCACAGCATTTGGTTAACTATTTCTGCGTTAAAATAAAATCCAAAAATTTAAAAAAAATACAGTTGAATACCATTTGACTAGCTCTTTCAGTTGAAATATAGCTTTACCATACCCGAACCTTTCCTTTAATGTGAATCAGTAAAACATCTTAAATTGTTTTCCAATGGTTAGTTTTGCTTTAAACTTCTTATTCAGTTTGTACAAAGAAACACGCCACAGAAATACACTGCAAGTTTTATGAAGTTAGCTCATTTTCTTGAGCGAAATTAATGTTTTTCTAAGTTAAGCACCAAAATCCAAGATGGCCACCATTACCATGGTAACGGATATATATATATCTTGTGCAAATGATGTTTTTTTCGAATTATTTTGATCATATATCCAATATATATAAAAAATCTTTGAGATAGCTTCATTCTTCAAAGAATTGAAATATTTTACCTCTGACCCCCTTCAAAACAAGTGATTATTCCAGCATGATAAAATACAATTTGTAATACATGGAGATCAACTTCATATGATTTTAGATTTCTCACTCTCATTCCTTCATACCAATATTTTTTCCCTCCCTCATTGACTCATGAAAAAGTAATTGTGTGTTAAATTTCTTATTACCATGCGGTACATGTCCTTGTATTTCCTTGTCAAAGATTTCTTTATTGTGACACAGAGTTTACCCAATTACTTGTGATTGCCTTCGCCTCATTGCTTTGATCACTTTTTATTAAAATTCCCAGCTTCTAATGACTGGTCTTCTCATTTCAGGCAATCATTGAATCTCCACATAAACAGTTAACATTAAATGAAATATACCAGTGGTTCCAAAATACGTTTGCATACTTCCGGAGAAATGAGGCCACATGGAAGGTAGGTCTGAATTTCCTGTCGGTATGTTTGTGTCCAGTGTCAGTAAAACAATAAAACAGGTTATTTCTCTAAAACAACCACCTCTCCAAAATGAAGGAAAAAAAGGTTCCCCACTTTAGTGGACCAGTTAATCGGTCGTTGTAATAAATTTGATCTAATAATTTTAATTTCATTAAAATAACAAAGAAATAGTGGATTATCTGTATGATTTGAACCAGTTTGTTTTGTTTCTGTTCTAATAAATTTGATCACCCCCTGACTTCACAGTGGGAAATGTCACTTCCTTTGATTGAATTATCAGAGGATTTACTGTGAGATATATTAGAGAAGATTCCTGACACTACCACTGTTATTGGTGTTGAGGCAAAGAACGACATGTCATTGATAATTGTATATGTAATGTTAAATGCCTGTTTTATATTCCTTGTCAATTTTGAGGCTGGAATTTAACTCTTTTGCAAAATTCAATAAGCATTTTACGGTGTATAATGATTCAGTCATGTACAACATAAATTTATTAATCAAAAAAACTTATTAAAGATTCTACCAAATGGTCACCACATCTCATAATTTTTTTTATGCTAAATTGTTGTAAGAAATTCTATTGGACATTTTTTGGGGGATGGTCAAAGTTAAATAATAACAACCTTGAAACCCTTCTTTACCACACCTGTTTGGAAACGGTGAAGGCCATGACCTGCTGACCCGTGACATCGGAGTCTGATTACGATCGTTCATAGCAAGCCTTCGTAGCGAATGTTCTAGGTAACATTACCATTGTAACGCCAACGTCACGAAGCTAAAAAATGCCCTTGTTGACCTCATGGTGGTGTCGTCATTCCTAATTGTTGTGCCATGCCCATCACATTAGGACGTCTGACATAACCAACGAAATGGATATCGTATAACGTGATTGTAATCAGACTCCAACGTCATGGGTCATAGGTTACGGGTTCAATACGTCATGGGTCATAGGTTACGGGTTCAATACGTTTTTCACCATACATGTGTATCTGTTTTATTGCGTTAAAAATCCAATTTTATGTCATTTTTTGTAGAAAAAAAATATTACGTAGCTTTGTATGTTTTCATGCAAAGTGTGCAGGGGTTGTTTGGTAGAACCTTTTAAGTTTAACCCAGTTACGTGATGTCTTGGACAATCAGAATGGGATGTATGTATATATATGCAGCATATTTTTATGCATATGTTTGCTTTGTTCAAATTTAGGGCTGTTCCATTTAAAAAGGTATGGGAGGGGAGGAAGGCACTCAATATATTATTCTATGGGTCATGGGGAGAAATTCCCTCCAATCCATGTTACAACATTGGGAAGGCCAATAAAATTTCTATGGGTGGTGGGGTATAATTCAAAGCTGCCTTCCGCCCCTCTCGTACCTTTTCAAATGGAATAGCCCTTATTGAATTGTTAGAGATCAATCTGATTAAACCCAGATCTAAAAAAAAAAGCACTCGCTTAGGTCTGGGACCAAAACCCCCATTCCTGTGTTCAGTGTACTGGCCAATCACAGATCTTCTCCCCAATCTAGAGACGTATGTTTGAAATGTCAAACTCCTGACCACAACTGTGTGATGAAATCCGGTTGACCTCGTGAACATTGTGAACAGAGAAATATCTCCTGGGATTCATTGATATATCTAGATTCTATTTACATTGATCGAATGTCATCATAGTCTCTAGAGAATAAAATATTGATGTGATGAAACAAGTTAAAATACATGAGATGAGTATTACATAAAACTGGTACCTTGCCTTACATCTTTCGCCCCCTCACCGCAAAGTGAGATGGGCCAGACATGTGACCTTGATCTGCCATGAGCTAGGTGTTTGAATGCGAAAACCCGGGCCCGTATCTAAAATGAGGGACGGGAAACATTTTTTTTAGATCCAGTTTTAATCAGATTGGATAAGGGATGAGTTTTAAAACTACCAAGGTTATTCATTGTTTTGTGCATTTTATCAGTCATTGTATCACATTATTATGATTACTATATCTGATTCACTTTCCAGGAGACAGTTTAATCTTAGTTTGGTGATGTTCAATTTTTTTTTTTTTTTTTTTTTTTTAATTCAAGATAGAATTGAATTGATGTTGGGGTGAAGAGAGGTTGGACAATGCAAATGTATTACGGAATTCATAATTCGTTTTTTCCTCACCGGACATTTTTTGAACATGTACTTTCATTTATCGACATGCAAGCATATTGAAAAGCGAGAAACTGCATCAATACGCTTTTTAGATTCGTTTACTGTTTTCGATAGTTATCCAGTATGACATCATAGAATTGCATGAGTGTGTTGAATGTAACTTTTTTTTTATACCCTTGCAACAAAATGAACATGGTACAAGATAGAGTAGAATACCAGAGTTTTCTGCATGTACTAATAGCAATCAAATGGGTATAAAGCCATATCCTAGCAGTTCAACTTCAGTTCACACAGTAATTCTTTTCTGAGGTTTACAGATATCGATGTAAGTAAAAACTGTTGGGGCAACATTCCCACCCCAAAAAAATATCCGAAAGCTGCCCGAGGAGACAAAATGGCAACAGGACAAAAATAGCGAAAGGATAAAATGGCAAATGGACAAAATTGTAAATGGACAAAATGGCAATATTTTACATGTATTTCAAACTATCTTGATGCATTCTACATGTAGTTAGGGAATTATTATGCCCCCCCTTAGAATACAGAGGGTGGGTAACATGAAGATTGCACTAATAGAATGCCTAAAGATAGTTTTAAATATTACTGTTTTGCCCATTTTTATTTTATTTTCTCCTCTCCCCTGAAAGCCCCATCCTAAAATATGGACAGTAGACATTCCTCCCTCCCTCCGCCCCAACAAAAAACATAACGGAAGAGAAAAGAAATGTGCAGCATGGTTTTTATGGAGCTCAAAAGCCACATGTCAATGGTGACTGGGAAATTCTTTGGACCCTTGTCTATCACATGTGCATTGCCAGTTTGACTGGATTAATTTCTCTGTCATTAAAAACACTACTTTTGTTCAATGACAGTTATTAAAAAGTCTGTGAATGTTGAGTACGGTACCTCCATACATGCCATATTAAAGACAGTTTTGATGTTTACAGTAAAAGAGCCACTTAACCAAGTCAGGCCTGTCTATATACAACTGAAAATGCACTTCTGCAGGTGGAATTGCAGAATTTTGTAGTTAATGGCTTGTTTACCATCAAGCTAATGACCGATGGGTCAGGTCATGATGACCTAGCTAATACTCTGAACATGTACACCTGAGCCCCAGGAGTCCTGTAGTAAACAACTGTGGCATGTACTTATGGACAAACATAATGGTCATAATAATCAACTTGAAACAGGTTAATTATTGGTCGATCAGAAAACATCAATATGTACTTAGAATATTGAAGGTAAATGAAATAAGCAAATTTCAGAATATATAGATTTGGGATTTCCTTCAAGAAACCACTATATTAATTTGTAGTGCAAGAAGAATTTCCCATATTTGTGCATGTATTATTACCCCTCAGCCCATAGGACTGTGGGGTCTTGTCGTTGCCATGTACATACGTCCGTCCTAGCGTCCGTCCGTCAACATGTTCTTGTCCGCTGAATATCTGCTGATCTATGAAGTCAGGCCTGACCAAACTTTGTTGAGAGCTTCCTGAATGTTGACTGATGAAATGATGAGATTTTCAGATGGCTATGATGATTTCATGATTTTTAAATTTTTTTTTTTTATTATTATTTATTGATGGCTTAGCATTTGCACTGTTATCTATGCCCATCGGGAACCCTTGGTTGCATGTTTCATTGTGAATTTTAAAGGTTCCCCGATACAAGAAAGCCTGGTCCATTCAAGATTCTCATTGAATGCAGGACAACATTTTTCTTTAATTTTGCTATTAAATCATTCTATTCTACATCATATGATTTATCCTAAAACTTTTGCATGAACCATATTTATGTCCACACATTTAACTGGTACACTTCTCCCTCACTATACCACGGCCCTTTATACAGCGCGTTTCAGTTTAACACGGTACTGAATGTGTCCCCCGATTTTTATGCCTAATTTGCACTCGTAAAAAAAAAAAAAAAAAAAATATTTTTGCACTCTTGTTGGTGAAAAAATACATGGGAAGGTTTTTTATTCACAAATAATAATGAATGAATGCAAAGTTTTACCTTTGAATAAAGTTGAATGAATGGCTGAGTGGCTTACATATAACAATGATGTTTGTGGTGATTTTAAAAATATTGTATTGTAAAAATAATTTCCCGTAAAGATTGTTTACGGCCGACTAGCGCACGTGGTGCTGATAAATTGTATACTGTGAACGCTTGGCCTTGAATAAAAGCCTAACTTGTTGTCCTGGCAGGAATCCTTGAGGCTTATAACACGTTTAATTATCATCTCTGTGTTAATTACTCGGATTATGAACACAGAAAATGAGTCCAGTTGTTCGCGGGAACAGGAAGTGGCATCTTGAACTCCGCGCACTTTGACCCTGCAGAGCGAGGCCCTGATAAAGCAAGCCGCATTTCGCACCTGAACAATCCCCTATTGTTTTACGTTATTTTGTATCGCGGTACATGTTCTAACATGTCTCTTCAAAAACCTTTATATACAATAAAAATTTTAATCAGAAATCAATCAGTATCTTTACGATGTCAGCCAACGTAAGAAAACGAAAAGCATTCTCTGCTCAAGAAAAGTTGTCCGCTATAGACCGCGTTAAGAAGGGGGAGACCCAGGCAAAAGTTTCCCGAGATCTCAGTATAGCTGAATTCACGTTACGGGGATGGCTAAGGAGCGAAGAAAAACTTCGTACTTTCGTGGACGAGACGGACGGAACCGATAGACTGAAGAGGAAAAAAACCAGGACAGCAAAAGACCCCGCCTTAGACTCTGCCCTTTTCACCTGGTTTGCCCAAGAACGTGAACAGAAAATCCATGTCTTTGTTTGTCTTACGGTGTGCTTGTTAATGAAACAGGTTAATTATTGGTCGATCAGAAAACATCAATATGTACTTAGAATATTGAAGGTAAATGAAATAAGCAAATTTCAGAATATATAGATTTGGGATTTCCTTCAAGAAACCACTATATTAATTTGTAGTGCAAGAAGAATTTCCCATATTTGTGCATGTATTATTACCCCTCAGCCCATAGGACTGTGGGGTCTTGTCGTTGCCATGTACATACGTCCGTCCTAGCGTCCGTCCGTCAACATGTTCTTGTCCGCTGAATATCTGCTGATCTATGAAGTCAGGCCTGACCAAACTTTGTTGAGAGCTTCCTGAATGTTGACTGATGAAATGATGAGATTTTCAGATGGCTATGATGATTTCATGATTTTTAAATTTTTTTTTTTTATTATTATTTATTGATGGCTTAGCATTTGCACTGTTATCTATGCCCATCGGGAACCCTTGGTTGCATGTTTCATTGTGAATTTTAAAGGTTCCCCGATACAAGAAAGCCTGGTCCATTCAAGATTCTCATTGAATGCAGGACAACATTTTCTTTAATTTTGCTATTAAATCATTCTATTCTACATCATATGATTTATCCTAAAACTTTTGCATGAACCATATTTATGTCCACACATTTAACTGGTACAACATAATGCTTCAATTTTTGTCACCAAACATGTTACTGTACCTTGGAAATTATTTAAAACGAGTGATTAGGAGAGCCCATTTTTAGCCTGACTCTGGGCAATTTTGAACCAGTTTGCATACCTGGAGCTTATGCCCCCCCCAAATAATGATAAGGGTGGGCCTGTGTCAATCAGTGTGTTTACTTGTTATCACACTTGTGCAATGCATAAATTGCCACTGATAAAGCTACACTTTCTTGCATGCTGTAATCCCAGCAATCACTCACGTGAAACCGAAGTCTGTTATATACGGTATCCAGGGATTTTTTGCATGTTACGATCCCAAACTCCCAGTTCCTTTTCGTAATTCATTATTGAGGGTCCAATTTTTTTAAGTGAATTTCGGCGCAAAGAGCCTGTGATCAATCACAAAACAGAGGTTTATTAACATAAAATTCAATATACCAGCTATGCAATCGGATCGATATTGAGGCTCCCAGAAGCTTTTTCTAGGAGTATTTCCTTCAGAAATCCTTTCAAATTGAACAACAACACTTTCGTTTTTTGTTTCATTTGAGTTTTGGGCGCCCATGAGTTTTCCGAAACTAAATTGGCTCTAGATGCAGCCCTGATCCTACTTGACTAAAAAAAAACAGGCTGAGGGGTCCACGCACCTTTCAAGTGCGTGCCTGCAATTCATGTATAAAAATACCAGTTGAATCCTCCTCGCAGTGCTTAGAAATCATGATGTTTACAATAAGAGAAGAACCCAGTTTTCCTTGAGCAGTTTGTGGTGTTTATCTAAATTCTTAATGTAAATAGGCCATAGTTGGATATTTTGGTACCAGTTCTGCTGAACTGGCATTTACCCATAATGACTATATTGATTTTTTTCCCCCTTGCCTGACATCCCTCCAGTGTCCAGGGTATAGCCTATATAGGTGGTTGCAAATGGCTCGTAACTCGAAATAAACCCAGACATGATCATACACACCTAACATCTCCACTAAATATGTCTGTAAATTTCAAGTCTTAGTTTACTATAGATAAGCACTGGCATATGTCAGAGCTCAGTTTGACCAACCAGCGCCCAAGTGTGGTGATATTCCACTTGACTGAGTCGTTCGACTCTTAACATGCATTTAGATATGCCAGATGGACAAATTTTCCTGTAAAAATCAAACCCTGCCAATATTTTTAGTATATGTCGCGAAATATAGTTTGCCAACACGTACTGTAATTTCAGAATTGTATCATCGATATATCAGATGATATCGGCTAAAAAACTGATTATGCCCATTCACTCCGGAATTAAAGATCAACAGCAAATCATTCTGAGGGAGGCCAACAAATCGACAGTTACCTGAAAGTCCGCGCTCTATATTAGGTCTAATTCGTAACCTCCATTTTGAGGTCAGACTTGCATTGATCTACCATGTCACGTAACTACATTAGTCAAGTAAATTTGGGTAGAATTGTTCATTTGTATAATGAGAAGCATCAAATTTGTGAATGTGATGTAGATACTTCCGTGTAGACAGGTCAATTCAAAAGTGAACAATCTCAATCCCCTCAAGTGACGGTCATTTCTGACGGTTATGAATGTCTCCCTCCAGAGATTAAGTTTGGAGGTAGCAGGTCAAAGGCTTGGAGATAGGCGCCCACAAGAAGTGACATTTACTGTTTCAAGTTTAGAAATGTTCATGGAAAGTAGGCAGTTGTTTCTGCTATTTTAATCAAAGTAGGAGGCCAAAAAGGGATGCCTAGCGCCTTCTAATGAACTCCCCGTTCCCTCTCATTTCCAACAATTTTTGCTCTGCTCCCCTGAATATGTTCATTACCACTAAGACTGGATATACTCTACCGGGAAATCAGAAACCTTTATGAATTATTTTTTTTAAGTTTTTTAAAGTTTTTTTATTTTAGAAGTTCCCTGCAAAAACTGCTCGGTAACTTGGAAACTGATTACTCGAGGTGGAAGAAATTCATTCCAGACTTTGAAAGAAAATTGAACAAAATAACAATTCATACCCATCTGGAAATTTTGTCTTAGTTCAGTGTTACTTCATTAGTATGTGCTTGCTCCAAATTGATTATGATATTACGATGCTGTTAGATACATACATATATCCCCTAAACTGATAACGTGAGTGGGGGATGAGGAGGAGGAGGAGGATAAATCCACTGTCCAGAGTGTCCCATGTTGACCAGTAGATCTGAGCAAATATCCAATATTTTACCCCATCTATATACAAACACCATGTGTTTCAAGACTCTCAGTTAGATATTGATTGGAGGTTTGTTCCCATATCGAACGTTCTCTGGCTGATAAACATCTCCATCATCTTCTCTCTGACTCAGGAGAATGGAATTATTATTGGTCAATAGAGATCGTCTCCTCACAGATGGGTGATAATTTTCCCATGCCCTCTCCCATCGCTGTTTTTACATGCAGCTTACCATCAGCAAATATATAGAATTTCATCTTTCCTCTCTTTCGGAGTCAAAATATTTGCAACGATGTGTCTTGTGTGGGTGGCGACACACAGAAACAATACAACAACATAATATTGAACGTACATGTATGTATGACAAATGGGAACAAACAAGATATAACTGAATCTATTTGTGTTCTAAACAAGATTCTCAGAAACAACGACAATGTGTCTCCATCATCACAGAGGTTGACCTCGAAGATGTAAAAACGGACACACGGGAAACAAATTGTCTGCTGAATAGGTGAATCTGAATGCATAATGTGATCATCTGTTTTCCAAGGCGATATTTAATGCTTTGTTCTCAGCGCTTGTTTATAGAAAGAAAATGACAGGCTATTGATCCAAAGCATAGATCGATGGGAGGGCTTGTTTGCTGACAGTTTTGTCTTTCCAGTTCGCTGAGTTTCCAATTTCTACAAACACTAAAAATGGATTTACCTTCAGGCCTTTGTGTAAAGCCATAGAGTGCAGATGTGTTTATTGTATTGTTTGATGCAGTTTGTTTTTCTCCCCATTTCCGTATCATCTATTCATGATGATGTGTTCACATTCTACGATACACTTACTCTCGATATACAGTACTTCTTTCTTGTGAAAAACACCAGAGAATCACAAAGATGTCTCTAAAATATTTATCATTTATTTCCAGCCTGAATGAAGTAGCTGTTCATGGAATGCCATGGAATGCCAGGATCCATTAAATAGTCTTATACAATGAAACCTGTGTAAACCGACAAGACTTGGGATCAGATTATAGTGTTGGTTTTGACAGGGTTCTGATTTATCAAAGTTCAAAATACTTTGAATTCAGGTATTGGGACCCTAGAAAAAGTCAGTATTT
The DNA here is from genome assembly GCA_036873755.1 of Hanleya hanleyi. NCBI lineage: Eukaryota > Metazoa > Mollusca > Polyplacophora > Lepidopleurida > Hanleyidae > Hanleya > Hanleya hanleyi. Next base: position 63,308 of record JAVTVY010020592.1, read on the forward strand.
AGAGGTTGGTCGGTTTACCCAGGTGTCCATAAACACAGGCTTCACTGTACTTGCGTATGGAATGTCTTAGTTAGTGGATTATGCTACCTTTATTTCAGTCAGTTTCCTGAACTTAATTCTTAGAATTATGCATGGCAATATTTTTCTTTGCTACAGTATAGTTACAAAAATGTAGAACTTAGTGCCATAGATTTTTATTATCCTTTATTTCAGAGGGGAGGGGGGTCCAGTTTGCATAAATTTGTTTTCTGCCTTGGAGGTGATGAAATTTTAGTTTTCTCTTGACAAAAAAAAACAATTCAGACAAACCTTTCCAGTTCACACTTAAACGATTTAATGCATTAACCTGATATTGAAAAGTTCCCGAAAATTCATTCAATCAGTTGCCTTTTGTGTTGGTCAATTAACAGAAATTCTTCAAACATTTGACAATGTTCATGCTCAATATATGTGCTACACATTACATGTATTTCAAAATAACTTCTAAAGTAGCTCACTTTTGAGCTGTTGAGCCTGAAACTGTTTTCACCTCCAAGCCAAGAGAGTATTTTATTCAGGCTGGGTACCACGGGGGTTTTCTTTTTCACTGAGTTGGTTTGTTTTCTGTAGAGACCAGTAGTAAATATGTGTTTGTTCTTATGTTCTTTTGTGTAGAATGCCGTGCGACACAACCTTAGCCTGCACAAATGTTTTATGCGGGTTGAGAATGTTAAAGGGGCTGTATGGACTGTTGATGAAGTCGAATTCTACAAACGTCGACCCCAAAAAATGACCGGGTATGTGAGTTTTGTCTCTACTTTAAACTTTTGCTTGTCCTCCCTCGACAGACCCTGTGAGTTGTCTCCCTTGTCGTAACTTCAGTGTGGTCTCACTCACCAGGTTTCCTGTTATTTTTTCTTCTTCTCTTCCACTTTTTTTCTCGCTGCACAGAATGCTATTCGCACCAATCTCTCGCTGCATAAATGTTTTGTAAGGTATGAGGATGATTTTGGATCCTTTTGGATGGTGGATGACTTAGAGTTTATAAGGCGACGCCATCTGACCAGAGGACGGCCGCGAAAATATCACGAAACTGAGCCTCCACAGTAAGCACCCTTTCTCTCTGTGTAGACTCCCATCGCCCGCCCGCCAGCCCATCCACTCGCTATCATGGGTGCCCTCCATCTTACCCAACTCATGTCATTCTGAATGCAGACCCATCCCCATCATGCATGGTTTAGACCCATCCAGTGCATGATTGTGAGTTCGTATCCTGGGTAGCATGCCACACCAGAAGGATTTCAAAGTCATTTCTGTTGTATTTTGTAATGCCCAGTCTTTTGCATCGACGAGGCTCGAATGCGTGCTCAACCAAAACTGTTCAAGCATGTCAATACGAAGAAGTCGTGTTTGAGTATTGGGCTCTTGAGCACCATTGTTGATTTCCCATTGAATTTCATCTGATATCCATTGAATCTCATTGACTTTACTAATTAGTCTCATTAAGTAATGATTAATCCTACTTCATAATAATTATCATCAGGTATCCACTAAATCTCATTTTAACTCCCTATGAGTCTTATGGGATCCTAGTGAATCTTTCAGTTTCCTGTGAGTCTTAAGGAGATCCCACCTGATCTCATGGAGTTTCCTATGAATCTTATGCAGATCTCAGTGGATCTCTCGGAGTAATGTATGGATCTTTTGGCATCCCAGTGAATCTCTCAGGAGTTCCTATGAATCTTATGGTATTTCATTGAATCTCTCAGGTGTTCCCTATGAATTTTATGGGTATTCCAGTGAATCTTCCAGAGTAACCTGTAAATCTTATGCAGGTCCCAGTGAAGTCTTACAGGGTTCCCTATGAATTTTATGGGGGTCCCAGTGAATCTTTTGGATATCCCTATGAATCTTAAGGGGATCCCGGTGAATATCTGAGAGATTCCTGTGAATCTTGTGCAGATCCCAGTGTATCTCTTGAAGTAATCTATGAATCTTATAGGGATCCGAGTGAATCTCGCAGGAATTCCCTATGAATCTCATGGAGATCCCAGTGAATCTGTTGGATATCCCTATGAATCTCGGGGATTCCAGTGAATATCTGAGAGATTCCTGTGAATCTTATGCAGATCCCAGTGTATCTCTTGAAGTAATCTATGAATCTTATAGGGATCCGAGTGAATCTCTCAGGAATTCCCTATGAATCTCATGGAGATCTCAGTGAATCTGTTGGATATCCCTATGAATCTTAAGGGGATCCCAGTGTATCTCTTGGAGTAATCTATTAATCTTATAGGAATCTCAGTGAATCTCTCAGGAGTTCCCCATGAATCTCTTGGAGGAATGTATGATTCTTATGGGGATCTCGGTAAATCTCTCAGAGTTCCTTACGAATCTTATGGAGATCACAGTAAATCTCTCAGAGTTCTTCATAAATCTTATGGAGATCTCATTGAATTGCCTCTGAATTTCATTGACTTTATAATGATTCATCCAGAGGATTGCCCGTTAAACAAAAGAATTGGACATGCTTGATAAAGTAATCTGATTTTTGAGTCGGAGAGCAAAAGATTGGACATTATCAAATGATTTGCAAGAGGAAAGAAAGTATCAAGCTCACAGTGGGCATTTAGGACACTAGGTCATGAACAGGTCTTAGTGCTTTGATTGTTCTCTCTTCCAATCAGAATGTTTCATTGCTTGATCATGTTCATCTACCATTTTGCAAGGCTTAAAAGGTATTGAAAGATAATTTAAGTTAGTACCTTGTGCATGAGCATGTTAGGGGTCATTCAACAATTACATTCAACTAAGTTCTAGTTTCTTTCCTAAATTAGGCCATTGTCACTTGATTGGTTGTTTAGCATGACCAGCCCTCATCTATATTTGAGGGCAATTAATTAAAATAGATTAGGGATTGACATTTTCAGGAGTAAAATTTGCTCATTTTCTTCATATTCATATACAATTGGTTTGCAATTTAATAATTAATAATAAATAATTATAGCATCTAGCATGTGTATTTAAAAAAGGTCACGCTAAACAACCAGTCAAGTGACAGTGGCCTTATATGTGTCCATCTCTATCAATTATATCGTGAATAAATCTGATGCACCCCTTGATCAGTGACATATGACTGATTATTGTGAGCCAAAGGACACTCTACAATCATTAAAATAGCAAAGGCCTTTATGTCAACTTTGTAATTTGGGTGCCAGTGAATTGTATGATTATCAGCTATGCCCTTGATGGTCCCAAATCATCAGCAGTAGATGAAGGTACAGATACTGACTCACTGAATGGTCTGCTTTAACCAAGAGAGTTTTGAGATCCTTGCAAGGGGCTCTTTGACTGCCATGTAAACAAAGATATATTAGCATGAAATACAATAGCAAAATTTCATCTTGTTAATGCCTTTCCTTAATATACATGACCATACTTGAAGTTGAACTTTTATAGATTTCCTTATTGCAGAATTTAGATTATTTGCATGATACGTATATATATAGTAATAGGATGCCTGGATCAAATAAATAGAATCAGTTAAGTCATGACGGACACATGGCACAACTAACTTCTGGTATATCGTTGTGGGAAGCCATCTCTCTATCAATTATTGTCTGTTCCCTCTGGATTGGCCATCAATAATACATGTATGTATGTTTCGAGTAACAAATTCCATCAACAGGTGAGTAGGTAGATTGGCAGGGAAACTTGTTTTCATTTTACTTCTGTTTTGCTCTTTTGGCATATCATATGTAATAACAAGTGCATTCAAAAGAAAGCTTTGAAATTTTTGGTACTATATTATCTATATATAGCTGGATTTGCTTGTATCTACTGTCTTCTAATGTATCGATATAACAACTCACAAATGCTAGTAATGGTTAAAAATAGTATATCTGGACATTTGAAAATACTAGGACAGGAAGAAACTTGACTAATCACTGTGTGCAGGTAGGATTACCTGAAACACAATTTTTTTTCCAAGGATGGCCTTAAGTGTCCTCCAGAGGTGATAGTCCTTGATTGGCTTTGTCCTTGGGGACCATCTTCTCCACAGGACACTCTGGAGAGATGGATCCAAGGGAATAAACAATAACTGGTAAATAGATGGCATCTCACAACAATTTGCCGGTTACATGTGATAAAACTTCCTGATCTCTGGGTATTCTTTAGTGGCATGTATGCAGATGTACTCATACATTAGTTCATCATACATGTACATAGTATAGTTCAGTAAAATCATCACCAGTAGAACCTGCCATGTAGAAATCATCTTCCCAGTTCAGCGCATGTGTAGTGAGTATCCTGCAGCTGTCATGGATGATGTAGTGGTGTGCTGCTACATCACCATATTCCATTCATATTGAAAATTCTATAGCACTCTAAATAAATGTTTTAAGCCAAGACAATTCAAATTTAACTCTTTGCCCCATGGAGGCTTACTACCATTGCCCCATGGTGACGCCATTTGACGCCCCTTCCTAGTACATGATGACGCCATTTGACGCCTTATGTAATAAATTAATTAATTAACCACATTAAATAATATTTTATTTCAGAAAATATTAAACATGCTAAATTATTGGTCACTGTAAAAGTAATTAAAAAAAAATAATAAACGTTTGACCTCAGACCTCCAATAGATTTGTACCTGTCAATTTACAGGTGATCACCAAAAAGGTCTATGGGGCAGTCTAGAAAAGCCTGTAAGGTTTAGAACATGGCGTCAACATGGGGCAAAGAGTTAAAAGAATATTTTAACCCATATTGCAATGTAGTTTTCTCAAATATACATCAAATGAATCTTGGCTATTTAAAATGTCTGCAAATACAGAAGAAGAAAAATTGCAGATCTTATACTTGAAAAACAAACACCTTTGCAAGTAGATATTTATTGATGTCCATATTTGAATTTCAGGAATATGTCCATGAAATCATCGTCTTTGTCACAAGAGCCATCTCTTTATGGGGACAGTTTGAATGCCAGTTTAAGGGTAAGTATTTCATAAAATTACAGATTCATAACTTGCATTGGCAACAAAATTTACTGTATGATCAAGGGGAGGTAATTTATTATGACAGTATGTCAAAATATTGTAGTTGTCTCCCCTGGAGTGAACAATTGATGAATTTTAAAAAGGGATACCAATTGATAATATTTAACTGTAAAGTATTTAATTTTACATTTAATCCTCGTTATCTGCATTTGTGTCTTAATTATATGCATCAGTAACTTCTAAATGTCATGTACCATGTCATGTCAGAAGTGATTTGATTGGATTTGTAGTTTACATTTTGGGATTTCACTTAACTCCAGCCCTTATTGGCTTCAGTTTTTGGAGCTTAGATGATGATACTGTATAGAGTCAGTGTTGTCACCTCCATAAGTAATATTGATGGTTATATCAAATCCAACAGATGTCATTTTCACAGGCAGCCCTGGCTGATGCCAACTTGCCATTGTTGAACAACAGCCACTTTGAATCATCAGCCCTGGACACTGCCGAGGATTTGTCAATGAAAAGTCACACGAGTTCACATGAGGACGCAGGACTGTCGGACCATCAGCATTCTCCTGAAACGTCTAGGTATGCTCCCTAACTTATCTCTGTTGCCAGACCCACCACATTCTCCTAAAATGCCCAGGAATGGAAACTCTCTAACTCAACTCCATTGTCAGAAAACCAGCTTTCTCCTGAAACACTCAGGAATGTAACCTTCACTTACCTCTTCTCTAAGACCTCTTCTGAAATGTTCAGATATTCTTCCAATTAATCTCTACTGACTGGACCTCTTCTGAAATGTTCAGATATTCTTCCAATTAATCTCTACTGACTGGTCATGGGCGTACTCCAAAACGAAACAGCAAATATCATCCATGTAGCTGGAGAAATACATTGGTCCCTTGTCTTTGGCAGCTATATTGATATAGCCAGAATATTGATTCAGAATTACATGTAGCTGACATCCGGACCTTGCAGCTTATATGATGATGATAATGGGTAACTCAACTCAGTATACAATATACATGTTCTCCCGCAAGGCCCTCAAAAACAAAATAGTAGATGTAGTACATTCAGCAAAAAAGTGAATAATGTTAATAATAGATGACAAACAAGCGTGTAATACAAGTACATGTAGCGCTGACATATCTAATGACGGGAATATGTCCTATATACAACACTATAGGGTTACACTGTATACATGTACGTCTATACAGCATAAATTGGCATAAAGCACATAACATTGAGTAAAATATAATATGTTCACATTTGTTTATGAAATCTTCACCTATATTAGGGGCAATGGATTCCATTTTACAATTGAAATTGTTTGAGTACCTTCATGCTACATTTTATTGCAGTGTAATCATTAATTATTCTGTATCTATTGCGACAAAACATCTAAAATCTTAATTGATCAAAAATATCTCCATTTGCCAATACTTTCAGAGATGAGGAAATGATGCTGGCGTTGAAGGCAGAAGTTGATGATGAGGGGCTGGATGACCTCGATGATCTGGACGAACCAGGGCCAGAGAATGGCCATCATGAGGAGGAGGAGGAGCCTGAGGTTGCTATGGATATGTCAAAAGGCGGGGCCATGGTCGGTGAACCAGCCAATGAGGAGAGGCTGTCACCTTTGTGTAGCCAATCAGACAATCTTGTACATTCCACAGAAAAATGCCATTGAACTCAAGGGAGTGAACTCAGTACTCCCAAGGGAGTGAACTTTGTACCCCTTGTATTGAAAGGGCATTCAACAGTTGTGAAAAAAAAACAATGGACCAACATTCAAACAAGGACCAGTTTGTGTACATGTATTATGTGAAATTGTTATTGTACCATATATGTCACATGGTATAGTACCATGTGTACATCTACCCATCACGCTATAATAATTTATAGATGTACTACTTATCAGCCCATGTAGAGTGAATGTACCATGGGCACATACAAACCTATGAACTTGAAGGGGCACTTTGGCTTTAATTCCGTACAGCTACACAAAGAAGGCCGACAGCTGATTGGAATTTTGTATATTCCTAATTGTACATAGATCTGATTTCATATTTTTATTATGAAATGTTGCAGATTTCTTTCTTTTTTCGTTGTTAATTTTATTACCAAAAGACATGCTAAGATTTTTAGCGGAGTCTTGAAGTCTTGAATTTGATTGCTCCATCGGTTATTAATGGATCTGCTTGATAGGAACAACATTAGCTACAAATATTTTGGGCAATTAAAACAGAGATAGGTGCAAATTTATCCCAGCATGGGAAGTCAGTTAAAGCTTTAGTGTAACAATCTACTCTTTGTGTAGATTTGTGCAATAAACCCCATTTCACATCACCAGACAGCCGGTAAATAATTATTTGGGAAAACAAACTTTGGTCACATGTACTCAGAGGCTGAAACTCCGGCTACCCTTATCAGATAACCTGGACAAGGGGAGAGAACTCTGGGACCAACAAAGTGTTGTCCACATAAACAAATTCAAGAACTTCTTCACCTTCATTCAGGTCCCTTCCAACTGTTCCCCCCCCCCCCTCCCCCTTGTGCACATGTGTTCTACTTGTCCACCATAGGGCTTCCACAAAAGGAGAGGGCTACAATTATATTGTGGATAGAAAAAATGACATCCAATTGCTGTACATTAAAGGACCACGTATGTTTAGATGAACAGAACAGGTGCGGTAGAAGTGCCAAAAATAAAATATTGCCTATACAAGAAATTGTTCAGTTGGTATGAAGTACAATATTATATTGTATACTCAGAAAAGTTTCAAGGCACCGAGTCTCACCATTCTCGGATGACAGGGCCGTGAAGTAGTGCAAAATTGCCAATTTTGAGGCATAAAAACACCTCTTATTTCTTTCTATAAACATATGAAGATAAACGATAACCAGAACCAGCTTGATACAGCATACTCGGTGTTCCAATAGGTAATCATAGACCAAATCTGGTTCTGGTTATCGTTTATCTTCATGTGTTTACAGAGAACAATAGGAATTGTTTTCACATCAGAATCCACTATTTTGCATGAATGCACTACTTCACGGCCCTGTTACTCGAGAATGATGGTCATACTCTTCTAAACATACAAGATCCTTTGAAGAGAATCCAGAAGAAAAGAACTTGCCCCTTTTCTGCTAATTAATTACTTAGCTTTTGCTCCTGCCTGGATTGCCAGAAGTTTCAACCAAATCTCCAGAGAAGTTCTGATCCACTTCTCACAGATTTCAGAGGTTTCAACGAAATCTCTGGTGAAATTTCAATCCAATTGTCGAGAGTTTTGATGTTTCAACTAAATCTCTGACAAAGTTTCAATACACTCCTCGGGATTGGCAGATGTTCCAACCAAATCTGCTGAGAAATTTCAATCCACTTGTCAGGATTTCAGATGTTTCAAGCAAATCTCCTTCAAAAATTCCAATCCACTTGTCCCAAATTTCAAACATTTCAACCAAATCTCTTAAGTTTCAATCCACATACTTGATGGGATTATCAGATTTTTCAGGTAAATCTCATAAAAAAACAGTATGTATATGTTTGATAGTGTATTGCATTTAGGTTTATATTGAAGGATGTCAAATAATTATTATGAGTAAGCCAGAACCGTTATTTAGACTGGTGATTGTTTTATTATTATTTTTTTATTTTTAATTTTTTTAATCATTTGTTAAAGACATAGTTTCATAACCATAGCAAATTATGAACAATTGTACTGTATGGAGTTTTTAAGAAGATCTTATCTATATATACACCCAGAAAATGGCGTTAGCAATTAATTTGAGATGCCAGTTTTTCTTTGTCATCAAAACCCAATGAATAAGAGACCAAAGAGTTAGAACGATGATTGAAACCGATGATTTTTATAAACCAGAACTGATGATATATTATATTCTGTGGATGTAGTCGACCTCTTGTCAGTTGTGGATAATTCAGTTTCGTATTTCTTGTCTTCATTGGCTATACCTGCCTCGATCATTATAACAATTCCTCGAGATTTGAATAATCCTTTCTGCTTTAATAAAAATTGCAATCAAAACAACCTTTGATATACCTCAAATGACCTTGTTAAATATCAAATTTGAATACGCCAGTTATTTTTGTAAAATTATTAGTGTTTCCATGACGATTTATTTCATCCTTCTGAAATAACTGTTGTGCATGTCGAGTGCTGGTTTAGAACAATTCACAGTATAACTTTTCTGTGCTGTGTATATAATAGAATAGTGGTGGAA